>NMRA01000322.1:149748-339028 GCA_002633005.1 Phoronis australis
GGCAAGGGGATTGAAATAATCACGAAATAAAAGGTAGTGGTCTCCAAACAAAGAACATTAGAAGCAAACGGAAAAAGAACGCGGAAAAGTCATGACGCCACGTCTGGTCGGCACACGCAACAATGATATTCAACCCCATCTAAGCACCTACGGTGTCATGAACTTTGTCGGGCATTATTCTTGGTCAAATACTGCATATAGTGACAAGATGACGAATTGATCAGCAAACCCAATTGCGTTGTTTTTGTGATTGTACAAGAGTACAAGGGAATGTGAATTATCATACCTTGAGCACTCGAGGACGCGGAAGCCATCACCGAAGAAGAAGCTATAACAATCAAACACGAATACAGTAAGAAAAGTATGACGACATATTGTGCACTTAGGGCAAACAACATGAAACTTAGAACAACCTCAAACACATCAATAGACAATTTATAATAATAGGACTAGCAGATAACGCATTTCCTTTCACCAAAGAAGAAAACAAAGAAACACTTCATCACGTTGAACACTCAACCATTTGCAGCATGTAGTTTGATATCATGGCACGGGTCTGTGCACAAATCCGCAATTTCAATTTCTAGTGCAAAATGACAATTGGAAACGATCAAACAGACAACTTTTAGATCCTGGAAGAACTTCAACGGCAGACTATTGGCTTGTTATTGGCCATTTCAGGTTACATAATAGGGTAGCTTTTTGGTGATGGAAGGCAGGCTTGTTGCCGCAGTAAACGAATGCTAACATATCGAAAGTTTGGAAACTGCTTTTTAATAGTTTAGGCAGGTAAGCCCAATGATCTCTTACAGACTATGCAAGCAGATATAAACATGCCAACTTAGTTGAACATTGTGAAAGATTGCGAATTTCTCAGCACCCAAATGTAAACACAAAAGAGAGTCGGTACTGCGATAGTGCAATAACTGGACAAGACTTGGAACTGACTTACTTATTGGTCCCTCCAAGGGTGGTTGCTCTCCTTAAGAAAAAAACTGCGTTGTGCTCAAACAAGCAAAATTTGACAAGAAACAGCGTACACTTGTTTAATTCAACTTGTAACAATAAATAGTACGCTTAAAAAACTGTATCGTACAAGAATACAAAACACGTTCAAGACCATATTTTCGAGTGTAAAATGACATTTGAGAATGACCATTTTAATGACTTTTGAGGTCCCGGAAGAAACTTTCACAGTACACTGATTACGCGCAGGCTTGTTAATTGCTGTCTTACGCTTCTTAGTGGGGTGAACGACTAGTAACTGAGTGCGTTTCTATTTTCCCTTGATTTAGACCACTTCCGCTACCAAATTGGTCTCAAGTTTTTTACCTTCCTGAGCAGAGAAGATATACATGTATCTGTGTGTGTAAACAACTGACAGCTCTTCATTTCATGAAACAGCCTGCCATTTCTTTTTAAGTCATGAAATTTTCCTCCAATTTGACTGAGTGGCCCTTTGACAACAACTTCTTCACGGTAGATGATCTAAACTAAAGTTGTTTTTGTGAAGGAAAGCAGATTTATTGCAACAATAAATTGGTTCTGAGATGTCGAAAGTATATGATTAGCGGTTTTCACAATTAAAGCGTGGAAGCCACACAAACCAATTAAGCACCTATAACCATGCCAACTTAGTTAAAAGCGTGAAGAGATTGCGAATTTGTCAGCAATTAAAGCCAATGTGTGAACTGATATTGAGCATTTCTGTGTTAACAAGAACACAACAGAGCTGGGAATGGACCTACCTCCCTGTGGCGAAGACGAGTAGTTACCTGAAGACAAAAAAATTGCAGTCAAACAAGCAGTCTTACAAAGGCGAGTACACACTTATTGAATTCAACATGATCAATAAACAGTATACCTAGAAAAACTGTATCTCACACTAATAGAAAGCAGATTAAACAACTACACAGCAGTCATTCTAAACGCAGTGCAAGAGCCAAGATTATACAGACACTAAGGAACGGATTGATGAGACGTACTTTGCTACTAGAGGTTACTCATATATCCATCTTTTCGCATCGTATTCTGTTGAGTAATACGTTTAGTTCGCTTTCGTCAGTTGCCCTGACTTGTGCAGAGGCGCAAATGTTCACAAGATAAGTTTTGGCTGCATTGTCAGCAGCAAAGGAACAAAGATGACCACGCCAATTTTAGAAGACAAAAATACATTAGAGTCAACTTGTCACTTAATTCGACGCCGATCGCCGGCAAGTTTTCTGATTAGTAAACACGCAACAGCAAATCCTTGGCAAGCGCCATTTTCGCTATTTACACGTAATTGTAATGAAAATATTCGTTTTACTTTAGGCACTCAATGAAATGCAATGCAACCAAGAGCGTTGAAATGCGCTCCTAATAGCACTGTAAACGTTGTGCTTCTATGGGTTTTCCAGTATCATAAAATCTCTGATTTGATGGCACAGAATGCATGAAATCACTCCCAATTGAGCACGTAGCGTCGTCTGTGTTAAACACAGCAGTCTGTCACATTTTATGAAAAAAGATAAGAAATTCTTAAGATAGAGAGGCAAACGTAAAAAAGATTTGAAACTAGGGGGAACAGCAATAGTCCAATTGGTCTGAAACTAATCGTCACGTGTTGCCGTCTCTATAGAAGATCATCCGCCAAATTTCACACAGATCTGTTAAAGCCGTAGATGCAAAAAAGCAAAATTGACCCTAAGAGCGCTAGAATACCAAAAACATCCCAAAAATCAGTATCAGCCAGGGACTTTGGATCAGAAACACAAATGTCAATTTTCATAATCGTGATTTGAGTGGTTTGGCAAATACAGGGGCAGACGTGAAAAACATAGGCAAAAATGGCCACTAGGTGGTGCAGAAAATATTAAATCTTTACGAAAATCTAGCTTCCTTAATAAAAGCCTATCAGCTGAATTTCCGAAGATACAGAGGTAAACGTAAAAAATATTTTGCTACTAGGGGGCACAGTGGTATCTAAATTAGTTTGACATTTGTTTCCGTTTGTCGTTGGCTCCATAGGAACACATCTTTCATATTTCACAAAGCTCCTTCAAAGGGTAAAGGAGATTCGGCCTCAGACGCGAGAAAAAAAAACAAAAATCACCACCACTGCGGTCGGACGTGTAAGAAAGTTAAATTCAATCGTGGTCCTCTCATCAGGAACACGTCTCTAAATCTCTACTCACCCTTTAAGGGCTATGGCAGACGAGGAGGTGGATTCCACAAAACAAATGCAAAAATAACAAAAATGGCCACCAGGTGGCGCCGAAAATTTCTGTCTGAAAATAGCAAGACGTTGCCGTCTTCCTAAAAGAAACGTAACTGCCAATTTCATGAAAATACGTGACTGAAATCCGAGGATACAGAGGCAAGCCTACACGAAAATAAACATTTTACACCCTGAGGGCACACTGGTAATTGGATCAGTTCGACACACGTTACTCTTTGTCGACGGTTTCATAGGAACATGTATTTCAAATTTCACAAAGGTCCATCGAAGGGTTAAGGAGATTCGGCCACAGACGCAAAAAACAAAATTTCTACTAACGGGCGACACAGTAATCGGACAAACAAGGTGTTATCTTTGAACACACTGACATACTCCGCGGAATACGAACACTGAAGCAGAATTTAAGAATAACAAAGAATTTTTCTTAGTTCCCATTCTCGAGTATCAAAGTGTGTTCGCTTTTTTTTCAAGACTTGAGTTCCATAAAGCCATGACTATTCACAAGGCAAAGTCCGCCAACAGCATGAACAGCAATGATTTAAAACGAAGTTACTAAAACTTGAAGAAAACTACTCATGAGACATCTAAATGAAATGAGATAACGATTTTCTTATGTACGAAGAACGTTAAAAGCAAACCAACCACGGACATTGCAGAGTCGTAATGGCATGTTTGCTTAAGGTTATGCACGACCCCCGAAATATGGCCAAAACTGATAAGCTTCGTAACATCATATCTCATTGATGGGATCGATGTATACATTTCAGGTAGAATACTTTATGCATTGTTCTACTCAACACTGTTAGGTACTGTTTATAAAAGATTCCCCATTTGTATGATGGCTATCGGAAATACGACTGCCGTGATTTTATGAAAAAACTTGCTTGTTGCTAACAACGAAAAGAAAACGATAATTTGGACAGCGTTTTCGGGATTTCATGTTAATATTTATATCGAACGAAATTAGGTCATGTGATTCATACCGCTGTTGCTATGCATGTATCTTTTTCTAAACTTACTAAACAGACATGGTGACGTAATGCATTTAAAGGCAGGTTGGTAATTAATCAAAATAATTCTAGTTTCAAAAAGTATACTTTTACCGACTAGTTAAAACTCTATAATTTTAACATCTTCGGCTAAATACATCGACAAGTCTATTAGGTCATTCATAATTTTGATGTGTTGTCAGCTGGATGCACGGCTCAGAAAACGTTTAAAGTCACCATTTTCGATTGCAAAATGTTACTTCGAATCAACCAATTACAGTGTAGATCCTTTGGATCCCGAAAGGAACTTGCTTAGTAGACTGATTAGAGGCGGATATTTTATTGGCTGTAGGGTTGTTTTATGACATTTCTGGGAAATCCCAGTAGCAAATCGAATCACCCCGTGAACACGGTAAGGGGATTGAAATAATAAAGAAATAAAAGACAGTGGTGTCCACACAAAGAACTCTAGAAGCAAACCCAATAGGAACACGGAAAAGTCACAATACTACGTCTGGTCAGCAAACGCAACGAGGACATTCAGCCCAATCTAAACACCTACGGTGACATCAACTTTGTCGGGCATTATTCTTGTTCAAATACTGCGTGTAGTGACAAGACGAGGAATTAATCAGCAAACCCAAGTGCGTTATTTTTGTACAAGAATACAAGGAAATGTGAATTACCATACCTTGTGCACTCGAAGACGCGGAAGCCATTACAGAAGAAGAAGCTATAAGAATCAAACACGAACAGTAAGAAACGTATGACAACACATTGTGCACTTTGGGCAAACAACATGAAACTTACAAAAGACTCCAAACACATCAATAAAACAATTCACAATAATTAGACCAGCAGATAATTACGTTTCTTTCACCACATAAGAAAATAAAGAAAGAATTAAACATATAAAAACATTGAACACTCATTCTTGAGTAGCTTGAAATCATGGCACAGGTCTGTACTCCTAACCTTCATCTCATTTACGAGTGTAAAATGATACTTGGATACGATCAATTAGATTCATGAAGAAACTTCCTCAACAGACTGTTGGCTTTTTATTGGACATTTTGGGTTACATACTAGAGTTGTTTTTTGAGATAGAAGGCAGGCTTGTTGTTGCTGTAAATGTATGCTAACATGCTGGCACTTGGTTATTGGATCAGTTCGACACTCGTTACTATTTGTCTATGGCTTCATGGGAACATATATTTCAAATTTCACAAAGGTCCATCAAAGGGTTAAGGAGATTCGGCCACAGACTCAGAAAACAAAATTTCCACTAGCGGGCGACACAGTAGTCGGACCCGTTCGAAAGTCAAATTCAGTCCTGGCCTTTTCATCAGAAACACATTTGTAAATTCTGATAATGATCTTTTAAGAGTTATGGCATATAGGGAAGTAGCAGTGCTCTGATGTTTTTCGTAAACGAAACGCCTCGGTTATAATGATTTTCTACCGACTCCCAGCACACCAATACAACAATTTACATTTATAGGGCTAGCAGACGATAAGTTTGCTTCTACCAAAGAAGAAAAAGAAGCAACTAAACACGTTGGACAAACACTGTGAAAGCATTCCAAAATGTCGACAGTTCAAGTATTGGTCTTTGACAGTTAAAGCAGAAAAGCGCAGTGATGCCACCCAAACCATGCAAACACGTATCGCCAGGCCAACTTCTTCGAAAATCGTGAAAATATCGCGAATTCCTCAGCAGCCCAATGTGTTTACAAAAGAAAACTGGTATTGAGGTTGTGCCTTGTGACAAGAATTCGGCAGAACCGGTAATTAACTTACCTTGCGTAACCGAAGACGAGGCGTTTCCTGCCACCATTGAAGAGCTGCCTATAACAGTCAAAAACACAGAATCTATCAACGAAGAGTACGCACTTGTTGAATTCAAATTTAACATTAAATAGTGTACTAAGGTTAACTCTACCTCTCATGTGGATGAACAAAACCTTCTCAAAGACTAGTCACTCTAGACGCACTGCAATAGCTAAGTGAATACCGACAGTAAAACACAGACGTACTGGTAAATCCGTCGTTTGGTGTCATTCTGTCGCTTTCCTTATCAGTAATGAGGAGCACAGTTGAGCAGCAAAGGAATGAATAGGACGCTAGCAGCATTCGAAGACAGCAACAATTTAGAACCGACTTTGGGGCCTGCTGGCGGCGGGTTCTTAGAGTAAAAAGACCCGCAACATTTAAGTACGAATCCATAAACAAGCGTCATTCTCGCCATATCCACGTTGTTGTAAGGGAAATTTGCAAGCTTAAGTCCACTTTAAGGGTCAAAGCTGTAGGCAATGACGGATGAGGGAGTCGATGAGGAGTTTTACAATTTCTCTTAAGGTAAGTGGGTCACGGGCAAAGCATTCTCAGGTCGCAAAACCAGTGGTGTGAAGTTTTCAAGTTTTTTTTACTTTTACAATTGAGATTAGCATGGAAATGTGGAAAATACAATTAAATGACGACCGAAAATCGAAAACGTATTAGTTGTGGAAATCACCGTATTTTTAACAGTGTTTCGACGTTCATAACACAATATACAGTATGACCTCATTTCTCCGGAGCTGGTCCAGAATTAAGACACGACCGTTAAGGTAAAAGTATGATACATACAACAAGAATGCGATACCAACCGAGAATTTGGTTAGAACACTCCCCTGCTTGTCTCAGTCTTTTTTGGTAAATATGTGTTTTTGGAAAGCCAACATGAGTAGCCTTGTGACCGGTTAGGAAAGATTCATTGTTAAAGTTTGTGGTACCCATTGTGTAGGGGTGTGTTGGAGTTATCTCTTAAAGTTTTTGGTACTATAAGTACCCATTGTGTAGGGGTGTGTTGGAGTTATCTGCTCTGACATTAAAATTGTTCGCGCTCTACAGGTCGCAATTTTCGTCCGATCTCCGCGAAATTTACGCACAACACGTAGGTCTAGAAGTGCTAGAAGCTTATTGTATTTGTTATGATTGCATCTAAGATGGTGGACATGGCGGCCATTTTGTTTCTGGTTTTTAGTTCAAAGACTCAAAGAGGGCGCATTGTTGACGTGAACGGCTGAAAATTGGCGAAATGCTAGAAGTGGACAGGTACTACCAATACTGCTGAAATTATGATCTTCCGTTTCCCGATGGCGGAAATATAGGCAATCGCCCAAGCGCAACTCGATTTTGGGCTGAAAACGTTTTCTCCTGTAAAGGGCGCATTATAGGACCAATTGCTTCGAAATTTTTGAGGTGTTAATTTTCAATGACGAGCTCTTATACAGTGCAGCGGAACCAGAAGCTTCTTTCAAGATGGCGGATCTGGCGCATTGTCACTCGTTTTTAAATGTTCTGGGGTCGCATTTTGAACGGGAAGAGCAATTGACGTGAATTTTTGCATGTGGATTTCTTAAAGTATACTCTTTCAAACGTTCTGCGGCAAACTTCTTTCTCAGACTTACCGTTTTTGAGATATTTGACTTTTAATTTTAAAAAATTTCAAAATTTGAATTCTTTTGAAAAATTTTACGATTTTGTAAAACTATGTCATGAGATACAGTTTTGAACGTGCTTTTGGATGATGTTTTTCATTTTTCGCTAGGACGCCTACTTTTTTAGTTATTTGAGATTTTCTGAAAACACTGTTACTTTGCTGACCGGTCTTGCTGAATTGATGTTGGTTTAGCTTCTATTGAACACGACAGTAGCCTATTTCTTACTGATTTCTGACATATTCGCTAGTCATATGAAAGTTATCGTGTTATTCATAATCGCCACTATCATCATCATAATCACCATCGTCGTCATCATTTCCATTGTCGTATTTTCGGATAATTTCGCCAAGTGTCGCTCCTCCGTCTTTTTGAATCAGTTAAAAGATATATAATTTCCATACACCGAAGAAACATCTGAACTACCCATTTTAGCTGCTTAATTTTTCTTCAGTGTCATCGACCTCCAGTGGCCGGTTGTATGAAATAGTCCCAACCAGGGACTCAACTAAGGTCCCTAAGTCTTTTTGAGCATTTGTGTCGTTATGGACGCCCAGATGCAATGTTTTCCGATCATTTCATCTTTATTATGAGCTCCTCATTGATTAATGACATTTTCTAATAATATAACTAAAATCTGAAGCCCAGAGTTCATTGAAAATAAATAGGGACTCAGTCCTTAAATTGGGGATGTTGGATGAAAAGATCCTTAATTATTTTCGATAATATTGACAATTCAACGTAGAGTTCACTCTCGATTTGTATCAAAGTCAACAGTTGACTTAGTAATGAAACTAAAACAATACAAGAAAGGGCAATCGATGNTGGTACTATAAGTACCCATTGTGTAGGGGTGTGTTGGAGTTATCTGCTCTGACATTAAAATTGTTCGCGCTCTACAGGTCGCAATTTTCGTCCGATCTCCGCGAAATTTACGCACAACACGTAGGTCTAGAAGTGCTAGAAGCTTATTGTATTTGTTATGATTGCATCTAAGATGGTGGACATGGCGGCCATTTTGTTTCTGGTTTTTAGTTCAAAGACTCAAAGAGGGCGCATTGTTGACGTGAACGGCTGAAAATTGGCGAAATGCTAGAAGTGGACAGGTACTACCAATACTGCTGAAATTATGATCTTCCGTTTCCCGATGGCGGAAATATAGGCAATCGCCCAAGCGCAACTCGATTTTGGGCTGAAAACGTTTTCTCCTGTAAAGGGCGCATTATAGGACCAATTGCTTCGAAATTTTTGAGGTGTTAGTTTTCAATGACGAGCTCTTATACAGTGCGGCGGAACCGGAAGCTTCTTTCAAGATGGCGGATCTGGCGCATTGTCACTCGTTTTTAATTGTTCTGGGGTCGCATTTTGAACGGGAAGAGCAATTGACGTGAATTTTTGCATGTGGATTTCTTAAAGTATACTCTTTCAAACGTTCTGCGGCAAACTTCTTTCTCAGACTTACCGTTTTTGAGATATTTGACTTTTAATTTTAAAAAATTTCAAAATTTGAATTCTTTTGAAAAATTTTACGATTTTGTAAAACTATGTTATGAGATACAGTTTTGAACGTGCTTTTGGATGATGTTTTTCATTTTTCGCTAGGACGCCTACTTTTTTAGTTATTTGAGATTTTCTGAAAACACTGTTACTTTGCTGACCGGTCTTGCTGAATTGATGTTGGTTTAGCTTCCATTGAACACGACAGTAGTCTATTTCTTACTGATTTCTGACATATTCGCTAGTCATATGAAAGTTATCGTGTTATTCATAATCGCCACTATCATCATCATAATCATCATCGTCGTCATCATTTCCATTGTCGTATTTTCGGATAATTTCGCCTCCGTCTTTTTGAATCAGTTAAAAGATATATCATTTCCATACACCGAAGAAACATCTGAACTACCCGGCCGGTTCTATGAAACAGTCCCAAACAGGGACTCAACTAAGGTCCCTAAGTCTTTTTGAGCATTTTTGTCGTTATGGACGCACAGATGCAATGTTTTCCGATCATTTCATCTTTATTATGAGCTCCTCATTGATTAATGACATTTTCTAATAATATAACTAAAACCTGAAGCCCAGAGTTCATTGAAAATAAATAGGGACTCAGTCCTTAAATTGGGGGTGCTGGATGAAAAGATCCTTAATTATTTTCGATAATATTTTACAATTCAATGTAGAGTTCACTCTCGATTTGTATCAAAGTCAACAGTTGACTTAGTAATGAAACTAAAACAATACAAGAAAGGGCAATCGATGTTTTCAAAAATACCCAGTAGATTTAGGGAACTTAGTTGAGTCCCTATTTGGGACTGTTTCATGCAACCGGGCACGTGACTCTAAAGCCAAGAAAATTAAAGTTGATGAAGATATTCTTAAATGAAAGTGTGTCCTGGCGGAATTAACAATTGATCATTGCATCTTTTTGAAAGTGTGTCTACTCTCTGTTTATGCAGGCTAGCAATGTACTCCATTGTTTACTTACCGTTGCCACTTGTAGCTGATGCATTTACAGCTGAAGTTGCCACCGCGGAAGCCGCTGATGACGACGCCACGGCCGATTGATTCGTCACAGATGAGCTGGTGGTGTTGCTAGCGATCGTTGTCGTGCCTACATTAAAACGTATAAATCAATAAACAACAGGATTTCTAAAGTCCCTTACTCTCACGCAAGAATAACACGTGTGTCCACATTCCATCCATAAGATTCTATAGAAATGATTGGATATGAAATTTGGCTTTCATCTTCTTCTGCCTGTATCATTCATTGACAGCGAAAATAAATGAGCTATGTTACAGATCGACAGAGTACAAAAGTATGACGAACATATTAGTGCATATTAGTAAAATTCAAGATAAATCATAGGTTGGTTCACATGTATACCTGTAGTTACAGTGCATGTTGACGAAAATCCTGAAAAGTGCGTGCAAAAACAGCGTTAGTTAAACATAAAGTAATTAGTGAAATTAAAACAAACTTGCATCAACGCCAATTAAGCAAATAAGTACATCCACGAAAATGGATTATCTCGATGACTTTCGCCCTCCACAGAAGATTGATTTACCATTGTTTGGAGCTACAGACACTTCTGCAGCAGCTGATGAAGAAGCAACGGACACTGCGGAAGAGGCAGCGGAAACTACCGAAGAACTTTGCGACACGACCGCGCCTACAGATGACAAAGATGCTCCGGTTGTAGAAGATGCGCTCTCAGTTGCTGATACACTGGGGGCTTGCGACACACTTTGTGACAATGACGAATTAGCGGAGGAAGCGACAGGAGTCGCAGAAGCTGTCGATGTTGAGCCTTTAAATTGTAACACGAAAACAAACAAGAGGTTAAGTACAGTTACAAGACACGCAGTAAGCACAAACAGTGGGCAAGTAACTTAGACAATTTGACACATACAAAGCATGCGACAACAAACAAGTAGGTTAGTCTATTAATTACACCACTCAACTGACGACTGACAGTACACTGGAATGTTACTTGGCGAGTCTAAACCACATTTTACTACAGGACGGGTAGCAAGTTTGGACTACTTGTAATAAGGCTTCAGGAACAAGCCTGGCAACAAGTGGGAAATTCACATTGTAGACGAGTTTGTGGAGGAGACGAATTTTACGTGTCTAAAGCAATCTGACTTCTAGTGATCGATGATGAGCTGCCCAGATCATGTGATATACGCTTTAAGTTAACATGTTAAGTTTGAGCGCCAACCAATTACCGTGAGAAGAAAAAAAATCTTTCTGGAAGTTTTGATTTAAGTTAACCCAAATGCTAACAAACACATAACCAATATATTTCCACCAAACATTTCAAGAATCAAAACTCGCCAATAGGTGTCAGTTATTCAGTACGTTGTTTATGCGAGCTCTGTGAGTGACAGCGACGTATTATTCGTCTACAGACAACGATTCATCGGTCGGTAACCTTGGCCCCAAAGGCAGTCGACGGCTGTTGAGCTATTGACAGCTGACGCAATACTTGAAAGTGAGGCATTGGATTCGAAGCTGTCGAGGTTACTGAGAACAAAACTGATCAATTCGAGGCAGCTTGAGGTGGACTTTCTGATGGTAAAGAATTCAAGGCAAAGCATTTGATGAAGCAAAGTATTTTTGCACTAGTGTTGTGAAACTTTGAAGAGTTGATGCAGACAGTGTATAGTGTAGACATATTTAAGCCCAATACAAGAATAACTGCATTTTAATAATATAGAAGTTAACTCTGAAGACATGAAACTTGTTGAATTAAAAAGAAAGGGTGTAAGTATATGAAGTAAGAAATTGATAGTACCTGAAGACAGGCAGTCGTCATTAATCCTAATGTTTTATAGCTTTAATTTTAACATGCTGTAAGCTAGCCTAAAAAATATACTATTGCATGGCAAGTTGGTATTCTGCACCGTTGGGCGCACTACCTCACTGATTCACATGTACTTCTTTGTGAACTGTTTTCGTAGTTCGACTACAAAACCAATGGTTATAATTACCAGCAACAGTCTCTCTGCTATTAGCAAAAAAGCGCTCAAGAACGTTTCTGACGTGTTAGATTCTTTTGATGAGGACGTTAAATAAGAAAACAATGACACGTTCCACGCACTACTTGAAACAATCCAAGTTGCGTTGGCTGATGTGATCAATTCGAACACTTACGACGTACCGATACTTCCATAGGAGATTGTTATGCTTACAAAAAACGACTCGTAACTTGCCGACGTCATCTCGGACGTGCTTGTCGGACTAAAAGATAAGGACAATCCTGCCATTCTAGACACGATGGATGCGTTTCTAGGTGTCGTTTCGGTAGCAGACGAAGTCATTCCAGATGACCTTGATGCATTTGTAGAGAACGTTTCGTTGAGTGAATTTGTCGATTGTACATCTGGTGAACTGTTTGGGTCCACATTTGCTGCTTCATCGGCAGAGAATGTCACTTCAAATGAACTGGTTGAGTAAACTAAAGCTGCGTGATTAGCCCTAGACAATGAGTGGGTCGACAGAGTCGCCTGGGCTAAAGACATTTCCTTGGTCAAGGCAGTAGGTTCAATCGAAGATGACGTGCTTGAAGATGTATATTCGGTGGTTGTCAAGAATGCGACAGTCTTACGCAGTACCTGTGTGTGTGTGTTTCAACACAATTTGTCATTTATAGACTATATCAGTCGAAGATATTACGCAAGGTGGTTATCACGCAGTTCGGTAGGTTTCCATTGGAGAGGTCTTGACTGGTTGGAGACGAAAGTCCGCCATAAGGGTAGGTTGTTGATATTAGCCAGTAGAAGACACACAAACACACACAGATAAAGAATGGTTTTAGATGGAAGATTCAGATAAAAGTTCAACCAGAAAAGACAATTTTGAAAGTTCATACATGTTGATAGACCTACATACTACATTGCCAGGACAAAGAGAGGTTGACATAGACTTTCATGCTACTAAGTTTCTGATAGAGGTACATACACCTATTTCGTTTATTGTTTCAATTTTTGTTCAGGGGATGAAGGTAAAAACCAAATACTGGGGTTGCGCAACGGGAAGCGCGGGAATAGAGATGGCTTAAAGTTGGATTTCACCGCTATGTAGCTGCCACTGCTGAATTCATAATCGAAACGCATGGAGCTTTAAATGCATTACCACGGTCATCCAATCTTGATTGGTTTTTCAAATTACAGACAATGTGTAGATGCATTGTTGGATCGCATTCGGCATTTTCGAATTCGGAATTTTAGGTCGGTCAACCCCAATAAAGTGTAAAGCGTTTTCCTGTGTCACTGATTGTCTCGATATTCTTGTTATTAACAGGAATGGAATCTTGTCATTGTAATTGAATAATATGACACCAGTTTTTTTAGTGTAAAAGGTTAATTCGATTTTCCTTTTTAGACAACTAATCATGGCGAAATACAGCTCAAGTTCATAATTTGTCAACGCCAATGGAAAATCTATTAAGGGGAACCATATTTTCAAAATTATGCTAAAACTAAATGTATGTGAAACTAAACTTTTTCGTATAAGTGAATTCTATTAGCCGAGGTTGCTGTACCAAGTAAGTAATCGGCCGTCGGCTTCGTGAAGAAATTTCCTTGTCGTATTTATATCACATATTACTTTTAATCCACATTTCGCATATACGTCTTGCGACGCCCGCGCACGTGCCACTTACCCTAGAAGTTATTGTACAGACACGGGACATGATTATTGCAAGGGAGTTGGCGAAAACAATATGGATTAAGATATATATGTGGTATAAATATCTTAATGTCAGCTTCGTTAAAATACTTATTCGACACAGCAACCTCAGCTTATAACAATGACTCATATAAAAACATATCTAGTTTAACATATATTTCAACCATCACGATAAAAATTGCAATTTTTAGATTTACTACATCTCTTTGCATCACGGCAAGTTGTAGTTGGCATTCAATTGAAAGCAGAAGAAATCGACACAAAACGTTGAAAAGAGCCTCACATGCGTTAGTATTAAAAACAGGCGAATACACTGCATGATAAATTTCAGGTCATGTGTCACGTCATACTTACAGGAGACAGTAGCGGCTCCTAAGGCGGCAACAAGTAGCACGCTTACGCGCCACTGTATCGGCAAATTCATTCTGAAACGGACAACAAAAACTTATTTATTGAACATGGAAATGTAATTTGAAGCACGCATTTATACCTGATATCTTAGGTCTGAGTCACATAATGGCTAAAATGGGTGGGTAGAAACTCACAGCAAGAACACCTTCATCATTCTTTAGAAGTAAAATTTTTGATTAGTCTTGAGACGGTGGCTACAATTCTGGGATGTTTTCCTTTGAGTATTTTGCCGACATACGCCGTTAATGTGTAGAATATGTTTGTCCTTCGATGGGAAAACATTGTCACTTTATGTTCGACATATGCCATCTAATGCATTGCATGAGTTGTTTTGCATCCTGTGGTATTCAGACACACGAGGACAACGGAAAGTCTGCTCATTTAACTGTAGCAAATCACTATACGTAGAGTAAGGTCGCTATTCATCCGTGTGTATGCATATCTTACGCCAAACTTCGACTCAAAAACTTTAATGGCAATCCTAGTAAAACCTCGCCATCGATTTCAAACATTTTCACTCGTCAAACACGCTGTTAATATTGCCGATGGTTGTGACTGACACCTTGGAAGAGATAATTGCTCTGGAAAATCAATATACCTCCTGTTCATTGTTGTATATAGTGCGTGCGTTTCGTATTGTATGCTTTTGCGATTAACGAAATAAGCGTAGAGTCCTGGCGCAATAAGGTACATGCAAACAAAAAAATGAAATAATGAAATGTTCTCTGATTATTGTAAACAATTCGTAGATATAGCCACGTGGACAATCGAGCGTTTTCAGACGGCGTCATTTGATGATTCAGTGACTGGAAGAAATATCGTTAACGCCATTACAAACTGTGTCGCGACTAGTTGATGCACCACGTGGTCATAAAACGTCCGTATTGTTCATGCCCTGTACTTACGTTCTTTTTTAAAAACCATCGACACGTTTTTATGTCAGTCGCGGCTGTTATCGCTTCTCTGCTCGAAGACAAACTTTATTTCCCAGACGTGTGCTTTTAAGTTAAAATTAGGTACATTTCTTGATTGTGACAGATGCCACTAATTTGAATGCCCAGAGACTCGTAGTATGGTGTCAAGTTAATTTGAATATCACTCAGGACGTTTCTGAGTTCTCGACACCTAGCGTTGGCAATATGAGATGAGTGCTTTTGCGCTCTACACGTTGAGTCGAAATCAATTTGCGCCCGTGGTTGTTAGCAGACTTCTTGATCTGTTAAGTACAATCTAGAGTTAGAATTAAGTACCAAAAGTCATGCGATAACATCAAAATCGATATTTGTATAGCGCAAAGTCAACCAAGCAATCCGCTGGAGTCGGTGGTAAAAGCTGTGCTGGTAAATGTTGTGTCAACGTGTGTTTCTTGCCGGTCCACGATACTGTTTGTAGCAACTAGCATTAAACAATCGGTCAAGAAATGTTCACTGAATATGAGACCGCACCATCCAGTTACACTATTATTCCGGATTCAGATTTGACTTGTGTATGCGTAGATCCATGCCTTTCTGGCAACTAATCAAATCCCCTTGTAAAGACATTTCAAGTTCTGCTAAAAATTGTTGGATCGCACACAAAATTGTATTTGACGGTCTATAAAGTTCAAAGCAATAACAATTTTTTATACGCCCCACTTTGTCGGATTTTTCCAGTTCAAAAATGAAAACATTCTGAACACATTTTAATGATTGATCAACATGCTTCTTTTCCACAGTAACTACAGGTTCTAAAGTATAAGAATATCACAGTTCACAAAGGTACCGAAATTTGTAACGGTCAAACATGGCATATATAAATCTGAATTGTAAAATAAACACGGTACTCAATGCCAACCAGTCACCGCCAAGCAAATTACGTAACGTGATGCAATATCAAGCTAGCTGTACAATATTGCTCGTCGGAAAATGGAAATCAAGAGGCACTTTTCAAATTTTGTTTCTTCAGCATGTGCCGGTGGGGTATTATTAAAATACATTTCCTCGGTTTCGTGATCGGTTGTCAAAAAGTAAGCTCCATCAAGTTGCTTCCAAGGCCAAAAATATCGGAGGATTTCGTCACAGCCATTGAAAAGTAAAAAGGCGCAAACAGCTTACATGAAGTATTGTTGATTCTCTTCCTTGGCTATGGTTGGCTCGGGGCACACACGTGACATGGACATGCATTTGAACCGATAAATGAAGACAGAGAAATTCATTTTTATACATTTTGGAAAAAAATAAGTAAATTAAAGATTTCCATGATTGTCGTATTCAAAAAATAATCTTGATAAGTAGTTAGCATTTGAATCGATGATGAAGGCCAACAATCAGTCGCAAGTATTTGCTGCGTTTACATCATGTATCGAATCTGAGATTTACTGGGTACACCAATTCGTTTAGTTAATGGTTGATCGCTCACTCGACAGAACATTATACAGAAGTCTGGCGATGAATTTACCCTGACGCCAGGTAAGCGGATTCCCCAGGTCTTAGTGCCCAATTTACGTAATCACTGTTTTTCTATGGGACTGTCGAGTTTGCGGTAGCCCCGATACAAGCGAATTTTTGTTATCCTAGGACTGCTTCCTAGTTTGATATTGCGAAAAATGACAAATTTTAGTCAATTCACTTCGTAAATACAAAGATTTCGAAATCATGTAATTTGCGTTGTATTTAATAAAACCGTAATTTGAACGTATCACAAGAAGCGTAGTTTAGATTCTTTTCCATTGCATCGATCAGTCAAAATCACTGAGTATTCTGACCAGTGGCAATTACAGTGCACACCAACAGAGTACGACAAAGAATGTGCTTTTTCTAGGCTTCAGATTTTGTTCATTGAGACAAATCTTTAATAGTCACAGTATGTGCATGCCATAGAATTGCTCAAAAACTTCAGCTATTTTGTACCGAAGGGCACAAAATTTATAAGCAGCTACCGCAAACAGCCTTACCTCAACGCGGGAAAAAATTGGAAGCAGTTCCGAATATGCATGTGGATAAATGGGCTCAGTGACCAATTTTCTTTTCATCGTATGGCAGTTGCAAATTGCTGTTACTTTTACCACGTAACCAAATATCGCGTGGTCACTAGAAGTGATCAGTTGAAGTGACTCTAAGCTTAAGACTTGGCCTGAGACCGTTTTCGTTACTTAGTAATGTCTCGCGTTATTTCACGACCGCCCTCCTTTTAATTTTGGTGTCTTCCCGCCACTGCAATTTTGAGGGATGAATTTTTTAATTTTTTTTGAAGCTTGTGCTGCGAAGCCAGTGGTGCCGATTTTAAGGGGAATATGTTGGAATGTCATATTCGGTTCCTTTTACTTACAGTTGTTCAAAATTATTGAACATTTTTAAATTACCTTTCTACTTTTCTTGCTAAGTGGCCTGAGTGCATTAGTAACAATTTGTTGGTTTCATTTTCGGCGACGACGATTAAATACATGAAATTTGCACTGCAAACATTATTTGATGTTTGAATGTTTTTTATTACCTTATTTATATTGCAATTGCATAAGCATAACTTAAAAAATTCTATATGCATATAGTATTATTTGGTAAAAGGAGCATCGTCAGTACGTGCGGTCTTTTAGGTTAGAATTCTATGCCACACCAATGTTAGATTTCTTTTAGTAACTGATGACAGAGAATCACAAAAACACCCATGCTATGTTTTCCTTGGAACGTAGCCGAGTGCTGCCACGTAAAGTTTTGTCCCGCGCGTGACTCGTTTTCCGAGTATTCAGTTTTCTGTACCTCATGATCTTCAAATTTCTTGACCACAGTGAATCTTTCGCTGGTATTTGGCACATTTAGTAGTAGCGCAGTGGCTTCCCAACATTATTGCACTCGAGTATCGCTACATTAGGTGGATGAGAATCAAACAGCTCAGAGTGTTTGCTAATGAATGCGATTACTGTACGTATTCAAAACCTTCGACAAAACTTGTTGCGAACATGTCACGTGATTTAGGATTACTATTAAAATGAGAATTTGTTAAGAAAAATACACGTAGATAATTTCTTTTCCTTGCCACGTAATAACAAGAAATTGCAATGCAGTTAAGAAACGCATTTTGATTTTAAACACTTTGGTAGTAGTTTTCATTTCGTCAACTGTCTCATAGGCTGCCATTGGTAGTCCGTAACGTCATCCGTACGCTATATTCGTGTTCCACGTTCACTTTATTTGAATGTTTTGTCTCAAGTCCTTTACCGACTCTTGCAATCTTGCCCGCTAATAGCATTGAAGTAGCCATGTAACACGAATCTGGGATCAACGAAACACTCTAAATTTCCCAAAACAGAATCACGACTTCTTCAGATAAGTAAAGCACCTGTACACTTCATAACGCGCGTTTTCTAATTGTAAAAGACAATATTTAGTTCATTAAACTTCGTGGAATGGTTAGTTTAAATTTCCAGTACAGGGTGAAATGAAATTCAACACAGACAGGTAGTAGGACGTATTGGAATATACTCGTTGACAATGCATGGAATTCTGTGTGCGACCATGAATCTAAAGCAAAACATACTAATGCAACGTTTTTAGTCAAACCAATAAGTATCATTGAGCTTTATCTGGTGACCCCATAAAGTTTTGCTAAAAATAAAACAATGTTCGTAGATTATTTTAAATAGTTTTGAAACTGTGTGTAAGAGGTTCAGGTAAAAGTGCATGAAGTTAATTTTGCAATTCTGTAGTTATCGTTCCAAAATCCAGTATAATAGTTCATTGCATAATATTTAGCTGTAAGAAGACGGATTAAGTAGCAACATAATAAACTAAAGCAATAATGATAGCTTAAAAAATATTTGAAAAATATGTAAAAGAAAGAAAATAGTCGAGTTGTTCACGGACCATATAAAGGCAAATAAATAAAGCTGCGTTCAATGAAAACGTATAAAAGCATGACTTCACAGCAATCTCTGAAGCACAGACAAAGTAGGAAAGTGAAAACTGATTTTGATAACATGAAACTGGCTCTAGGGCGCAGGATTGGACATTTTGCATGCCAACATGTCTTGGCTAACAATAGGTAGGCTATTGATACTGGTGGTCATTTTGTTGTTACAGGACATTAGGCTTTGGATGTGGTCTGCTCAAAATAACGATCCCATGCAGCACTGCTCTCGAAATTGCGACATTTGCAAACTGATTGGAATAATAAAAGTAAGATTCAACATTTCCAAACGTGCGTCTTGTCTATTTACAAGTGACAATCATGAATAAAGGAGTATTCAAAAACAATGCAAGCAATACATAAGAAAGTTATAAATTTCACACGGTGAACACTCATTGGTAAACATAGTCTTACCTTTCGTTTAGTCTTTCTCTCAGTAAACAAACTTCCCTTGGTGTTCCGTTGATTACTTGTTGCCTTATCTATTTCTTTCACTTGTTAATATGTTTAAATTCCTGTTTTCTTTCCAAAAATAAGATAAATAATTCTACACGTCTAGTATATTCTCGTTATAATCGCGTTCTCACTGGCGCACTTTCTCTCGGAGGATATAATTTGCGCTTGCTCAGATTGTTTTGCTGTCACCATGGAAACACGGTCTAATTGAAAAGATGCTTAGCTTGCCTAATTGCGTAACTGACTGCGATCTATTGAATTCATCCGCACCCCGTCATCGGGTCTATTGACCGTAGGAACAATATGGAAGTGGATTTTGATTTGTGTCATTCAAATATTGTAAATCGAGGAATAACGGAGTTCACCCAGCCAATGCGCCCTTATAAAAGAGACTATTTCTGCTTGTATAAATCACGCTTGGAAAGGAAATGGGACATGTCAAAAGAATATGATGTAATTCACAAACATCGTGATAACGGTGGCGGTTCTCCGAGACCCTTTGCTGTGGACACGCCGTAAACAGTAATGTGCGTCATTTTGAAAGACTCGTGGTAACGAAAGAGAGAGTATTATATAACCGAATGTTTATCCAAAGTCTTTTGACAGAAATTAAAGACGTCGCGTGTTCATATTTCAATCCTTAAACCACACATCAGCAATACCCAGTTTAAATTTGTAAAAGTGTCTACGGCAGCGGCTTTGTCAAATTCGCATTGCTCTCTGTTAATATGATGTTATCGATTTTACGGTCTAAAATGCATCTTGGTGACCGGGTAATTGTAGGATTGGGTAGACTTCTTGAACATATTAGTCTTGTGCTATAAGACACCAAATCCCGTTGTGTGTGACTTTATTTCAAATCGTAAAATCTCGCCGTTGTCTGCCGGACATTCCCTTAAATAAAAGCTGTCATTTAACGACTCCGTTTTAGTTCCGCTGGCCTAAGTTCCGCTAGCAACATTGATTCATCAAACGCTAGCAGAGAGACAGCGGAGGTTCCAGGTTCGATTTCACTTTTCTCGCCGATCGTATCCTTTATACAAAGGAGTGAACAATGGTTACTGGCGTGTAACAACTAAAAAATGAGGGCCCGGTTGCACAAATAGGTACGCGGAATAGTTTTATGAAACCCATCTCAGCTGACTATTTTAGATAATGCATTGTTTACAGACGGCATTGGGTTCTGTTTAGGTTTTGGTTACATTTCTTCACATAAGATAGCCAGGCAGATCTACACTGAGCATGGCCTAAAATTTTCAGTTTTTCTTAAATTCAGTGTTCAGTGACTCCAATACATTGTTGTGTCTTGTTTCGTTTTAGGCGCAAAGAGTTTAATTTGCTGCGACAGGCAGTACCATGCAACAACGTCGGTGGAGCAATATATATTTATACAACTTGCACTTTATCTCGCCGGTTATCTATGCATTTACAGAATGGATCAATTAAAGATCACTTCCAAACACTCCACAAACAGAAAATTTCTCGTTCAGATATTGTTGACAATACCATCGTCAGGTATTTCGAACGTGACTCCTTTCGTTTGAAAATACTCGAAGCTTTAATAATAAAAACTGAAACTCCTGACATAAATTCCCATGATACTGGGTTCCATCGTACCTTGTCGTTATAAAAATAATATCCATAACTTGTAACACCTATGCATTTTAATAAATTTTTATAACGTTTCATAGTACATTAGTTTCCATGACAATTCCTCCTGTAATTGCGCTCTTATGTATGCAACTTCATATTCGTGTTTAATGTCATTGTTCTTGTTTCATGTATCTTACACGGTAGCGTTTATGATTTTTAAATTTATTTGCCTTTGATGACTGATGTATAGTCGAAGTACCGCTACTGTTTTATTATGATATGTTTTGATGTTTTGTACAGAGTTTTATTATATATTTACTCATATATATATGTGTGTGTGTGTGTGTGTGTGTGTGTGTGTGTGTGTGTTTGTGTTTGTGTGTGTGACTGTGTGTGTGTGTGTGTGTTCGTGATGCCACTTACACTGGGCGATCTATTGTATCAACTACCATCCGATGAAAGACACTTGTGTAGACACTACGAAAGTTTGTTGTACAAACTAATTGAAGCCAAGAACAGGTTATTACTTTTCAATGAAAAAAAAATGTATATATACATATACTTATACATATGTAACAAAAATGTTAGTGTAAAACCGGAGGTTCGTCATCCACAGCAAGCCTGCGTCCAGAGAACAGAAGAACTTCTAACAAAATTGTAGAGGGGGGCTGGGAAAAGTGAGGGCCAAATATTCCGACGGAAGAACTTAGCATCTCAGTTTCACGTCAAAAGCTACACTCGCCTGTCATCTCATGGGCGGCGCACCATAGGGAGCTGGGGCGGGGGCTATAGCCCCACTTTTCAGTCAGTATGTGCCTTCCACGGTCTGTGGTCGGTGCACCCCTTCCCCACTTTTTTCCAGCCAGTGCTGTGCCGCCCATGCACTCATCTGATGGGAGCAATGACGATCTGGGTCGGGACCTCAGATAAAAGTAACCAAAACATAATCATAATTATTATAAACTCGGTTTTTGATTGGTTTGTTTAGGGTCCACCGGACCCAACTGTGATTATAATAATAAAAGAAAACAGCTATATAAGGATTTGTCATTCTTTATTCAAATCTCACAAGCTTGTTCAACTTTAGACACGTAATATAAAGCACCTTGTACTCAATACATGTAACCAAATGCTGATCTATACGTTCTCAAAATTCTTTAATACCGCTCATTCTTCAAAATCCTGTATTATATATTTTTTATGTGTTGTTCCTCGACATTTTACGTATTGTCGCGCCTGTTTTATCAACGGTTAGTCCGAATCATGAAAGGTGCAACAATACACAGAAACGGTTACTGTGAATGTCAGTGGTACCGGCACGACCAGACTTACAATTTGGTCATCGGCTGGCTAAAAAAGCACATTGTACCATAGGCGACTCACAGAGACATTGCCTGATTTACTTTTTATTTGTTTTTCACATTTTCTCTGACGGTAGTTCTGTCCTTTCGAAACTTTTCACACAGTAATCTAATATAGCAAAATAAAAAATGATATGTGCGACCCACTTCATGCAACGAGAACTCACATGACGACCAGTCACTAGGGGACGATACACAATCACGTCCGCACCAGTGCTACTGGGCCAGTGTGTTGAGCCCTTCAAGGAGCACAAAAAAGGCATTTGTAGACGACACAGAAGCGCCCACGCAATGTTAACGCTAAGGCGTTACCGTTTCCGCACGTCAGAGGAACAGACATTTATTGGCTTAGCAAACGGCGGCACGTGCACCTCATGCAAACCACTTTTAAACACAGCGTCTACTGGGAAACGAAGGCCACGATTCAATGTGATCTTACACAGTTTTAAAGCTGTGACATTCTACCTGAAGAGAAAATCTCTTCAGGCGTGAAATCGTGGAGTTTGAGAATTACCTAAACAACTAGTTTTCATATATCATCTGGTTTTCGTATTGAATAAAAAATTAGTTACCCCAGTCATATTTTTAATGAATTCCAGACGATTTCAAGCTAGTGTTGAGATTCTACTCTGTATGACTTTCATTCAGTCAGTCCCTAATTGTCGGCAAGTGCTTGCAAGAGCACTCGCGAACACATGGAGCTGACCATTTCTCCAGCCATTATCTCGTTAAACCCCCTCCTGAACACATGCACAAGGGCATAGGCACTCGAGTCCCGCCAACAATCTCGTCTGGCAACGAATCATGGGGGTCCTCTACACCAAGGGAATGATACTGTAGAAGAAGTCATGCAGTTCTAGTCAGAAGTAAGATTTAAGAGAAAAAAGAAATACGAGATATGTGATTGTCTGTCGAATAGTGGAGGTTACCCCCAGACTCAGTTGCAGCAGACGGACGTGGGAACTTCCAGTGGCCCTGGTATCATGCATTCAAGAAGAGCTGTGTTCTACTTTTATAAAGTCACGAGACCAGCCTGACTCATTTTGGGGTTTCGTGATAAAAAATACAAACAACTTAAACAGGCCAATGACTTCTATAGGACAATGAGTCAAACTGATCAATAAAATCTTTAAAACACACGTATGATTTTTTCTCGTCAAGGTGCCCTAATGAGATGTAACAGAAAAGAAAATGGTGAGGTAATCTGATGAGATATTTGGACTGAAAGCTCAGAAAATCAGAGCACCTTTTTTCTACACTTTGTAATAAAAATAAGACATATAATCCTATCACGCACAATTTGCTGAGCAGGTTTAACTAACCAAGCATGACAAATCCCAGAGACCACTGCAATAGTCGTGGTCCTTAAATGGCCATCTTAACAAGGTGGAGTCGGCAGCAGTATGAGCTGCCGACGCCACCTGGTGTTCAACTAGTGCACAGTATTCGGGAGACGTGATTCCATGGACGTGTATATTAATTAAGTACCTTCATAAGTGACCTATTCTTAAGTTACTGAGGAACCTGTCATGCCTGGTCAGAGGAAATGCCTGATCCATTGAAAACATATCACAGTTAAACACACAAATATAGTATCCATAACACATTCCTTGCAGTTAAACTCTATATAAGCTTGAGTTTAACCCATCTTGGTCTAGGCGTGATCTGTACGCTGCTCATCTTCATTTCTCTGACCGGCCAGGTCAGCTGAGCCAACCTTGGATGGCCTGAAATTGTTTAAAATTGATTAGTAGTTGATTGCACAGAATAAGCATGCGCAACATCAAACACATGAAAAACGCTGTCAAATTGTGATTAGCAAATTTTGCTAAAACACTGAAAAAATAATCATTTTCAGCCAACATTCATGATCAAGTTTGGGACCGTCAACAACATTTTGTTTTGAGCCTGTTTATAAGTGGATTTTTGAGGGGCAGTGGGTCCGACTCATTCTGCAAACAGGACCAAAAAACATGACATCGAGACATACATGCAATTTTAGGTTTCCCACCAGTACCTTTACTTCGAAAACTGTGACTGGGCCTCGATTACGACAGCTAGATGCACGAATGTGGTTTCGACAAAACATAAAATAAGCATTGTGAACGTTCTTCTCTTTTGGAGGATGTTCCAAACGTGACTAAATAATGGGACTTTTGTAAAATATGAAATCTTTGACTGAAAACAACCACATTTAAAAGAAATCTCCCGTGGCTACTTCAGACAAGTGTTATACAAAATATTTGGAGACAAATTCTTAATCTAGAAACGGAATTTCGAACAAGCTGTTATCCAAAATAGCATGCAGAAATGTTAGCGTTTCGCGTGGATCTTGAAAGCAGGGGAGACAAATCAGGTAGAACTTATGGAACAATTTAAGAATCTTGTTACAAACATGATCATTTTGTGCCTTGATCAACGGCACGTCAGTAAACAAAGAGCTGGGAATCAAGGATTATCAAAAATATACCTCTTGATGATTACGATTACGATTATGATGATGATGACAAGACCAACAAGGCCTCCGACGACAGCGACGGCGATGACCCAGGCTTCAGGTCCGGTAGCCACTGGACTCTTGACAGTAGTCACTGCAGAGGTAGAAGGTTCTGCGGTTGAAGCTGCCACAGTAGTAGTCGTAGGGGCAGCAGTTGTTGGCTGTTCTGCCTTGGAGACGCCGAGTACAGAAACAGTGATGTTAGTTCCTGCTGGTAAGTTGTCGTTTATGGCTTTGGCGACTGTATTTTGGCTGCGAGAAAAGAGATAAAATTCCAAAAGATCGTTTAAGTTAGGGCAATAATTATTAGAATTATGAGATGAGACGATTTTGTATGGGAAATGGCATGAGTCATCAAGGGATGTGAGTCATGAATATGAGGAACTGCTGGCAAATTAGAGTTATCTTCATATCTGAATGAATTTAATGTTACAACACCTAGATATGAAGGGCTCCTCTCAATATTTTCGATGAGGTTTGGATTTAAAATGTAGATAAACTTGTTATTTCTCCTTGTGTTTGACGCCAAATTTGCTTTGATGCGAAACTCTAGTCCTATTTTGGACATATTAATTTACGTTCTCACTAGTGTTTACATCGAACGCAACAGTATACACAGAGATAATCGGCGAAATTCATTCTTAAGACATGTTTCACAATCCACTTACACCCAATTGCGCTATGCCTTAAAATAGTCTTTTTCGAAACAGTGACTAAAACCAGGCCTAGTGCGAAATTTGTTACTGACATCAGGTTTTGCAAGCAATGAATTCCACAAATCATTTGAAACATTTAATTTTGAGCAGGGACACTAATATGAAACTGTTATGACAATAGCCACAGTTCTGCACAAGGGCTCTATGTGGACTGCTCATGTGAGAGGTCTCAGGGAGTGATCTGGGCTGAGTTCCGTAGATACAAGAATCTCACAGGTGCTTTGTTTGTAACCATGGTGATCTCTCGTGAAGACTTTTGTTTGTTTTCATGAGTGTATTGTTTCTACGGGACGAGCACACGGTAATGACATGGAAAGTTATAAAATTATTCACGAGAATAGAACATGGCTAATGGAATGTGTGTGTGGAGTATTGCTTTTTTCCAATCTCAGGTAAGTTTCAACAACCGAGCAGAGTAAATAACTTAAAATGTTGGTTCAATATATAATTTGTGAAGCCTTGTAGTGTCCATATGGGATACAAGGCTGCCTGTCGTGGCTGAGGGTGGCTTAAATCGTGGCTGATAAATAGTTCAGGATATATTTCTCCAACAGGGAAGTATTCCTACATGCAGAACATCAGCAAAACCAAACCTGTCTAACTTACGTAGTAACATCCGATAGAATGGCGGTCAGTAGGGCCTGGTCAATAGATATCTCGCTGGCACCAATGGTGGCGGCACGCTTGCGCCTCTTCGAGTTTCTAGCAGCGCATAGACTATTACTCTTGTCAGCCTTGAGAATGAAGATAACTTCAATTTTGTCGGATGCCATTTGTATCGGATAATTCTCGGCAATGTCGATCTTAGCAGTGGTCGTGTACACCAACGGACTGCTGGCATTTGGCCTGAGAGATGGAAAGAAATTTTGTTTTAGGCAATTGCTAATAAGAGTAAGTATCAAGCATTACATACATATGTTTTTCTCCTACTCCAAACGCGCATGTTGAGAATCTCAGAACGTTCAACTTTCAGCCAACGAATTACAAAACACAGAAAAGTTCCAAGTGTAAAACTATAGCTTAATCTGATCATCTTAATTCGTAACTGATTGGCCATAAAATGATATGCTTTGGGCCGGAAACAAAAACTCGCCAACCCAATAAGAGCACACACTGGTCACCACAATTGGATACCACATTGATGATTCTCAGTAACGTGAACCCTCCCTAAGTATACTGTGCCGGTGTTAGAGGTTCAGCACTGGCGCAAACACTATTCTGCAAGCAGCATATTGTTCTTCGTATTGTGTTGCTTTTAGTTAGGATGTTAAGAAATTGTTAGACTCCACATTATGGACTATGTCCAGAATATTAACAACAAACAGTTCATGTTTAATGTATTCTCTTTGTCAACTTCTTTAAAATACCAAAGCAAACACTTCATGTAGATACAAGTAAATGGTGCTGGAGTCATATTGGCATAATCTTTTATTTTCGGAATCTGGTTTTGCTGGTTAAACGATGACAAGGTGACTGGAGAAAGTAATGCCGAGCGATTGTAATGAAATAATTTAAAGGCTAGCATTTTCTTTGAACCCAAGGATAACTAATAGTATACGTGAAAACGTGACCGACCTTGCAAAACGTCGGATTTACACCGACAATATCGACATCTTACAATGCGCTCCAAAACTGAGCATGGGAGATTCTCGGGAAGAAAAATGAGTTTGTTGGAATCTTGAGTGTGTTGGGTGTAGCGTAATTGACACACTTTGACCAGACGTTCAATATCTCTCAATGCTTGCTCTCCCCCGTCGACTATCATGAGAAATGCACGTAATTGGTTTGTTTGCAGTAACAAAATTAAATATTCAATACAGTGGACGAAACCGTGGAGTCGTGTATATGGTCACAAACTAACAGTAGTTTTAATTTATATGAAGCCAACTGCATGCCGTGTGCAACAACGACGTCAAAGAATTAAACCACATTTGTAATACCGTGGTTGATCAATGTCGTCCAGACTGGACTACAGACAAGAATAAAAGAACTCACGTGAAGGTCTGGTTGGAAGAGACGTTAGCTACGAGAGCTCCGCAACAACTTCCCCATGTACTTGAATTGGTATTACAGTACCCATTGGTTGCGTCAGCCACAGCCGATTTGAATGAAGCTTCAACACTTTGGAACTGAAAACAAAAAATTAAGTTTCCTGCAATCTTTATTTTCGACCACAATGTAAACTATGAATCAAGACTTTCAGAAAGACTGTTTTCTGTTTCTGTTTGCTCTGTCACAGCTAGTGAGAACTCGGAAGAGTTTCATTATTGTGGAGTCAGGGTTACCATACTTTACCAGTGTATCAGTTACAATTCTGACAATAGTACTACGAGGCTGCTAGTACAACAAACTTTAATTAACATGGTACAAATTAGTATAATACCCAGTACGGAAACGAGTGAAACGTTGCGATAGTTCATTGAACTTCAAAAGAAGTATAGCAACGAAGTTCATGTTGCATACGAAAAGTATACTTACAATGGCTACAGTCATGCCACCTCCTATCCTTACTGACACTCCGTTCTTCTCAACGACTTCGGACACTAGAGAGGGAAAACACTTGGGTAAGGGCACGCAGTTCATGTATTGTGAATTCAGTCTTGTAATTAAGGGGTTTTTGGAAAAAGCATACATAGACTTTACTGAGATTCTCACTATTATGTCATTAAAACATAACAACTGAAATTGTTGCTTCACGAAGAGACTGAAGTGTAATTCTACTCTGTCATGGTTTTAAAATAATAACAAAACGCTGAACGGTTACACACTACGTCTTCTCGCAATCAAGACATTTGAATGTTCAACAGTTGAGATTGCTTACAGGGACAGAGATCTGTGTTGCAATCCACAGTCTCCTGTTTATCTCCAGGGCACTGTGCTCCAGCGCCAGCTGGCGTAGGATTGTCACAGCTGCGAGTCCTCGTGCGAGTACCACCTCCGCATGTCTTTGAGCACGTGCTCCAGTTGCCCCATGCACCCCAGTTACCATTACGATCTGGAACATAAGTTGAATCATCAACGCAGTGTCTGAAGCATTTTATTTAACGAAGAAATTTTCCATGGGTGGTTACGATTCTTGAAGTGGGCCTACTTTCCTGTACTAACGTATACTGCTTACGCAATAAATTGTTTCTCCCCTCACCCCTTCTAACAGCTTCCGCTGAATTCACAACATAAAAAAGTCGCGATATGGTGCTTCCTATTTGCCTGGACGCTACGTATTGCCGTTCATTCACAAGCACATTAAAGAAAAAAGAAACATTAACTTTAACCTAGGATCTTCCGTTGATAGCATCACGTTTTCGACAGTCAGTAAACAAGAACGACGTGGCAAGTTTGTTAGGCGTAAGGTGTACAAGATGCGGGAGAGTCTTTGGGGAATCTTAATCAACTCTGTACCAAACTCCTGTTTCATACAGACATCTTTATATCAAAAGTTCATTGGTACGGAAAAGTAGCTAATTCGTATCTTATAATTCAACAACGTGCGTCCCTCTGGACAGTTTCATCAAGCGTATAAGATAACAATAAACAATACTGCTGTACACCAGTTTTGACTTACCATTACACACGTTGCCAGGTCCTAGAATGTAGCTCTCGTTACAGGCGCACTTATATGAACCGACGGTGTTTGTACATATGCCTCTATTCTTGTCGCACGGGGGGCTAACTGTGCACTCGTCCACATCTGCGTAATGAAAAGTAATCCCCTATTAACACACCACATTTTTCTAATTACGTCTCAAATTGTCCAGTTTGATTTTGGAGCATAAAATGAGTATCATGAATTGTAAGATCTCACAGTTTCACTCGTAAAACTATTTTAAAAGCTTTGTCGTGTATGAATTTTAGCTGAAAGAACGTATAGCTCTCAGTTGCCCCTGTTGTGACAAACATTGATATCCGGAAGTACATGTCATGTCAGTCACCGATTCTTCCCAAGCTCTGAAGCCACTGTCGAGAAAGTAACAGGTTGACACCGTGCATTAGATAATGATATCTGAGTCACGAGACCTAATAAGCAAGTATTCATAATATAAGCTATAACAGTGGAATGTGTAATGAATCACGGGATATTTTGCTTAAATGCAGGCTCATAGCAGCCTTAATCTAAAACATGGCCGTAGGGAAAATTGACCACAACCCACCATCACATTTGAATCCGTCCGCGTTGAGCTTCTTTCCTGTTGGGCACACACACAGATCGGAGCCATTGTTCTTGGCACAGTCGAAGTCGCACTTGGCCTTATAGGTGTCCTCGCAATTGAATTCGACGACGCATGACTTCTGGTCTAGATCGAGACGGTAGTTCGCGAAGCACGAGCAACGGAATGAACCATCGAGATTGTTGCACGTGTGCTTGCAGCCATGGCTTCCAGAGCATTCGTCGATATCTGATGGTAAATAAATCTTAAAGTAAATTACAAAATAACGGGTCGTGTTGGAATGAAATTGCTTTTGATGAAAATGGGCGATAAACTAATATACGGCAAGATACCTACAATCGTAGTATTAATGAAGCAAACTTTTAATTAGCAAACAACATCATCGTCATAATTGATTCAAAGACTGTTTTATTATCATTTAACGTAGTAGAAGTAGTACTAGTAATATTGGTAGTTTTTATAGACTATCAAAGCATAACGCACGCCAGGTTTATACAATGTAATGCTTAGCGTAGAAAAACGAGCTTTGTATAGCTTATTTACCACGCTCGATTTAAGCCCGTTGAGTGAGTCGCAGGGTTGCCAAGGTTGATGAACGTGCAGAAAACGCGTCATAGCTTTCACCCTTGGACTTTTGGCAAGCAATTACCTGGTTAACGATTGACGTGAGCTATAAACTCCGGGCACCATCCCAAAGTCGTAGATTAGTAAAGAACTAACTTTATTTAAACGTGATAAAGGACTTCACGTCAGCAATTCCCGTGTCTAGTAAAACAAGGTCATTGCTAGTTGCATCCTTAACTCCAACTATTCTCAAGGATTTGGAACGTTGTTGGAGCTAATCTGTTACTGGCTGAAAAGCGTGTCTTGCTATTTGCATACTTTGGGGATCATTGTTATGAAATTACCCACATATTAATTTTGGCTCAATACTTCATACATACTTGTTCCAAGTCTTCATGTATTCCTGTACCAATTTTATTTAATATTGTCAGGACATGGAAAATTACGAAATCTACAGTATCACCCCTTGACTTGCTGGGATTTTTTGAAACACTTATACATTCAGTATAAATTGAAGCAAAGCTTGTATGTGTGAATGTGAGCGTGAATGTGTTTTTGTAAGTTTTTTTTGGCCACTGTATTCCATTTCTAATTTCTGTTTCTGCGAATAAAAAGTCAGGATTGCAAACGAAATAATCTTTTGATACTTGTGTTGTACAATGTGTCCACTCCTGGAAATGAGTTCCAAAGCCACGTTTCGCAACCAAATAGCACTGCTACATGTATGCACGTCCAATTTCTACCAGAGAATATCAAATAAGTACAACGTTTACACTTAAACGTACATCTCCTAGTTTCTCCCTCATTCAAACGTCTAAGCCAGATTGCTTAGCTTGCCAAAATAGGACTCACATATTTGCAAACCAAGATATAAAAGATTTTTATCCCAAAACGGACAATTCTGGCAAAGGCAATCAGAAAAGTGTGAAAGAAAATAATGACGCTGCTCTGCATCAATTGCAACATCTTGAATATTCTGTGAACACGGGCAACCAATTGCTGCCGAGGAAAGACAGTTAGTTGTCTTAAAGATTAGGATAGGACGAATTGGTTGCGGTTTTATACCTAGGAAGGTCTATCCCACGGCTACAGACGATAGTGGAATGATGCCAAAGACAAGGTCTCAATTTGACTCGTCTTGTACGATATGTTACCAGAGTTGTGTGATTCCGCGCACAGCGCTTACCATTACAAGTGTAGCCGTTGGAAGCCAAGGTATATCCTGAGGTGCAGTTGCAAGTGTAACTGCCCACGTTGTTGGTACAGGTGCTGCGACCGGTTCTCTTGTCGCAAAGGCTGGTGCCATCAGCGCATTCGTTGACATCGGCGCAGTTAATGCCGTCACCTTTGTAGCCGGATTTACAGGCACAGGAGTAGCCTGGGGCCTTGTTTGTGCACACGCCAAGGGTCTTGTGGCAACCGTCTGTTTTCAGTGCGCACTCGTCATCGTCTGCAATAACGTTGTTAAGGTATCATTGATCAACACAGCAAAGGTGACTTGGCCATCTGAATAAGCAGTTCACTTTTTCTTAATACGGTTTGTTGATTTTGGTATTTTGTGATGCAGTCTAGAATCTTGACACGTTTGCGTGAACTGGACACGACGACATATTTTTTTCCGAACTCTAATGTCTGTTTTAGAAATAACTACGTGATATAAACCCTATTGTTGAAGACAACAACTTATTGGTACAAAATTGGTATCCAATAGACAATGATCCAATGTCGGCTGGTGACGTTTGAATTTGGAAAGTAGTTGGCTCTTCAGACAGGGCTCATCAGGATTACTTTACAATGTAAGTCACTTAATGCTTCGACTATAGTCTCGGGTTATATAACCAACTGTCAGTTCTTTGAAAACCCAAAATGCCACTTCTGATCTGAATACCTGACTAAAGAGTTTTCTTAACTCACCGACACATTCGCCTGCTCCATTCTTTTTGAAACCGCTCAAACATTCGCACGTGTATCCCGGATCCTGGTTGACACAGCGAGAGTGGCTGCCGCACGAGAAGGTTCCTAGAGCACACTCGTCTTTATCAATACACTTGAATGCTTCTACTTGCTGGTATTTGGTGGAGTCTGAGCACACGCACTTGTAGCCAGGGGCACTATTCTGGCACTTGACGTTGTTGGCGCTGTTGCAGAGATTGGTGCTGGAGCTAGCGCACTCGTCGATATCAGTACAGTTGGTGCCAGAGCCGTCCAGCTGCTGACCAGTTGGGCACTGACAAATGTCAGAGCCGTTGACACGAGCGCACGTGAAACTGCATGTGTTGTTAGATGCACACCTTCAAAAGAAATCAGAAAAAAACATGAGGACATGCCATTTACGCACTATTACATCTTGCTGTAGTTTGGAAGTCGAGATCCATCAGAAATACCACTAACTCACAAANAATACACTTGAATGCTTCTACTTGCTGGTATTTGGTGGAGTCTGAGCACACGCACTTGTAGCCAGGGGCAGTATTCTGGCACTTGACGTTGTTGGCGCTGTTGCAGAGATTGGTGCTGGAGCTGGCGCACTCGTCGATATCAGTACAGTTGGTGCCAGAGCCGTCCAGCTGCTGTCCAGTTGGGCACTGGCAAATGTCAGAGCCGTTGACACGAGCGCACGTGAAACTGCATGTGTTGTTAGATGCACACCTTCAAAAGAAATCAGAAAAAATATGAGGACATACCATTTACGCACTATTACATCTTGCTGTAGTTTGGAAGTCGAGATCCATCAGAAATACCACTAACTCACAAAGTCGGGTACCAAGCCATAATCGTCAATGTCAGAAATGAGTAACCTCAAGCCAGTTGTAGACCCGTAGCCAGCATTGCGCAGGGTGTGGTTCGAATTTCAGGAACGATGGACCTTTGATATTTTGCAAAGGTCGGAGCTGTAGAGTTTTCAGTAAGGCCCTTGACGCAGCTTAATTGGAGAGAAGGGAAGTCTGTATACACAGCAATGACTCTAAGCTCTATGTTCCTGAGATGAGACGGAAATGAGTATGCCGTGTGACAGTATGTCTAGCACTATGGTGCGCCGGCCATGTTTAAGACTATTCAACTCTTACACATCCTTTAAATGTATACTGCATGATGGCCACAAATACAATACTTTATTCCTGTCACTTCCATTTCATTACCTAACAGTCAGAGTAATGAATTGTCGCAGTTCTGGTTTCGGAATTGTGGATATTCGAAGTAGTGAACTCTCGGAATAGCGAACCTTAGGAGTAATGAACCTTCGGAATAGTGACGTGTAACTTTGAAAACCTTTACCATCAAATTTGTTGCTCGCATGAAGCCTGCGAGGCTACGTACCATTGACACTGATTGACAAGAGAATACTTTCTTCGTTTTTATTAGGTCTAGACCTACTTTTTCCTAATTCTGTCAACATGCTCGTCGGCGTTTTCTCAGTGCAAGAACACACGGTAGTTAAATGTCTGGTTTTCGGTTGAGCAACGACGATGCATGTCAATCTACCAATCCACAATGAAAGTGGATACAGGATGAACAACAATCATTTGACGAAAATTGAAAATGCTTGCACCTGACCATACTATGCTAGCAACTTTACCAAAATAGAAGTTAACAAACATATTTTCTGCTCTTTTGTTTCTTGGTCGATTTTAAGACATTCACACCGCACTACTTTTTGGGAGCTCTTTCGCGGTTTTATAGGTTTGCTAGATATAGACATTTTCTTCTACACTCCCTTTTTACCCTATGGTGTATCGATGGTGCGTAAGATAATTCTTGGTAAAGGCGTGAAGTAAATACATTCGGCGTAGAGTAATTAATTGAAGAGTAAAGAAATTATTTGCAGTGTAGAGGAATTATTTGCGACGCACAGTAATTATTTGTTGAATGTGTAAAGCAATTACTTGCGGCGTAACGTAACTTTGTGCGGCGTAAAGTAATTATTTGCGGAGTGAAGTAACTTTTACCGCCGCAAAAATTACTTTACGCCGCAAATAATTACTTTACACCACTAACAAGAATTAAGTTACGCACGTAATGTAACGGCGTAACGTTCACCTATTTGGCCAACGATGTTATCGACGATAATGATGTAGCAACCACGCACGTTCAATGCCAATGAATGACGTAAAGCCTGCTCTTATCGTCTGCACGATCCTGTCACTTGCANTTCTTCTACACTTCCTTTTTACCCTATGGTGTATCGATGGTGCGTAAGATAATTCTTGGTAAAGGCGTGAAATAAATACATTCGGCGTAGAGTAATTAATTGAAGAGTAAAGAAATTATTTGCAGTGTAGAGGAATTATTTGCGGCGTACAGTAATTATTTGTTGAATGTGTAAAGCAATTACTTGCGGCGTAACGTAACTTTGTGCGGCGTAAAGTAATTATTTGCGGAGTGAAGTAACTTTTACCGCCGCAAAAATTACTTTACGCCGCAAATAATTACTTTACACCACTAACAAGAATTAAGTTACGCACGTAATGTAACGGCGTAACGTTCACCTATTTAGCCAACGATGTTATCGACGATAATGATGCAGCAACCACGCACGTTCAATGCCAATGAATGACGTAAAGCCTGCTCTTATCGTCTGCACGATCCTGTTGTTGTTGTTGTTGTTGTTGTTGTTGGATAATTTTAAGACCACTCTATTGGGGCTTCGCTTCACAAACTGGCATTGACGCATTGTGGTTTTTTAACGGTCTAACGGGCGAATATATGCAAGAATGGAGTTCCAGTCACGTCTTATGTCTTAAATTGCCCTTTGCATTCAGATTAGAACACCATAACAATGCAGAGTTGCCAACCAAAGTTGATGTCAGTGACCTTAACAATGGCGTTAGCGCCTGTTCAGGTATATCTGCGAGAAGATTTATTAATCCCAACAGCGGATCTAGGTGTTTTGGTCATTTAGGTCAATCACTGGTCGGTACGTAACACACTGGTTTATTGTGTAATCAGATGAAATCTCACACACGAAATGCCTCCCCCTTCCAAAAAAAATCAATCGAAAAAGACCGGGACTCGTAGGTCCCCATAAATGACCCGTGGATTTGAAGCCACGAGGGTAAATTGACACATAGCCATATTTTCCTAAGATAATCCTAGCAATTGGGAACAAAAACTTTTATAGCATTTGATTTCTGATTATGATATTGCAACACATTTTAACGAAATAACTTGAGAATATTCATTCAACGGCACCAGACCCCACTCAGATAACTTACTTGAGAATAGATTCGCATGTAATTCCGTTAGACTTCAGCTTGAAACCCGACGGACATGAGCACGTGTATCCGCCAGTGGTGTCGGTACAGTATTTGCTGCCGCTGTTGTCTTTATAGCAATCGTTAGAGACAGCATTAGCGCATTCGTCGACATCTGAAAATGTAAGGTATGCATATTACCTTTTGAAAATCGTCTACTTTCTGCAAGACGCTTAATTATTAGGTCCAAATTCAAAGCGATTTTCTTTAAACGAGACACCTAAATGATCCTAATTGGCTGAATATTGCTTCAATAGACATACGTGCACGTGTTGCTGTAGAGGTTATTGTTTGAGTAAACGTAAAGTTCAGAATTGTGTGACCAAACACCGAGGTGCATATTTTGTATTTTACAAAAAAAGATGTATTAAGGTCACACTTTTCAGTTATACATTAATAATGAGATCGCGTTTTACGTTTGAGATATTGTTGGTAAAAATCCCATGATGTTTAGATCACCAGCAACATTCACACATTGGACAGGTTCCAGTGCAGTCTTCCTGTTTGTCCTTGTGGACCGCCTGTGAGCTCTCTGAGGAATCCCTACGGGCACCCTGTGCTAATGTAATGCAGCTGATCAATGTAGGTTTCACTTACTGTCACATGACTTTCCGTCGCTGTTCAGTGTGTAGCCGTTGCCGCAGTAACAGTCAAAACCACCGATCTTATTACTGCAGCCTTGCGTACATCCGCCCCGATTGGCCTCTGCGCACTCGTTGAGATCGATACATGTGAAGCCATCACCGGTGTAGCCGGCTTTACACGAACACGTATAGCTGCCCCCGGTGTTAGTGCAGGCGCCGTTTGTGGAGTCACAGTCGTTCAGAACATCAGATGAGCACTCATCGACGTCTGTATGAAAGTAAAGCATACTAAAAATTAGTCGTTTCATTAAAAGTAATGGATTACCCTAGTGAAATTAAATTAAAAATAAAAAGTATAAGCACTAAGAAAATGCAAATCATTGGCGGAATCGAAGTCTACCTTTTAACAATAGTAATTTTCACATAAGCGTAACCCCTCAAAAATTTGTGTAACACCATGCAGATGCACCAAAGTAATGCGTAACTGAAACTGAATCTCGTGTTACGTGGTTGTGGTAAATATTCTATAAAAACTTAAAATGATCGACTAAATGTTCATAACGGTTTCTGTTTACCATTTCAAGCAGCTTACCATCACAGGTGTTTCCGTCGGCGTTTAGTGTGTAACCCTTGTTGCAAGTACACACAAATGAACCGGCAGTATTGGTGCAACCTTGCTTACAGTTGTCCGTCTTGGCAGCACATTCGTCAATATCTGAAGTAAATAAGTGATGCTGTTAACTGTACTACGCGCCTCATTTTTGACATGGAAGACGGAAGAAGATTCCGACGCACACGGCATTTGATTGCCGGGAATAAATATTACGTACTAACAACCCCCAAAAATATTAATGGTGTCCGTTTCATGAAACGTGAATTTTAAGTTTTTGAAATTAGGGCTTAGATAAGAGTGAAAACGAAACTTCATAAAAGGCCATTTCGTGAAGACGTAGTCGGACTTTGTCGTGGGCCTTATTTTAGACCGACGTTTAAAAGGATTTTATTTCCAACTTCGGAAGATATTTTGAGTAGGGATCATGAGACTTCCTGCAGCTATTAGTTTTGGTCAATGCTACATGTATGAAGCTGCATGCTATGTTGTACGTTTTGAGGTTTTATAATAAACGGCAGATTCCTAACACAAGCTGCCAGTCTAAGTTAATTGAAGCTGAAGCAGTGACCTCATCAGCGATTTCGTTGGTTGGCGCCATAAAAATGGCAAAAGCGGGCGGTGTGTAGTGCAAACCAAAGCCGACGTGAAAAAGTCACGGGCTCGTGTACTGAGTGTAGGTGAGAAAAAAAAAACAGGTGAAGAGTTGCAGCACTTTGGGGGAGTAGCCTCTCAAAATTCACCATTTTAGCTGCCGCGCAAATATTTCCGGAAATGCCGAGCTTCGGTAAACAGCAGGGTACGTATGCATTCATCTCTTGTTTTCCAGAAATAACTGAACATTCCTTTTACTTTTGTTTGATTTGAATTGTAAACCCAAAATTATTTTTGAAAAACTTATTTCAACTCTTGATGGGAAGGTCGAGGGTCATTAGCACACTTTTATTAAAATAAAATAAAATAACGCATAAGAAAATCGAATTAGTTTCATGAAAAAGCTTCCACCAGCTGTCGAAGTGTTGTTTGAGATAAATCCATACAATTCTGTTCATCTTTGCGCATGCTTCATTGTTGCTGATTAGTGTTCGGCAAAGTTTTTCGTACTATTGCTAAGCGTTCACCTCCTGCTGTGGATTATTCCTAAATTATAAGAGATGCGATGTGTTAATCTAGTTTTAAGAATAGGCCTGGTTTATAAACTCTTATAGGCATTTAATAGCTACAATAAAGAGACACAAGTACGAGTGAAATCTTGTTTACTTGAGAAGATACTGATATAGCTGTCAAATATTACTTCAGAGGTACGGATAAGTCGCATTGTATTGTCTCTACCCTATTTTGCCGGTTTTTGAATTGCCTGAGTGCAGCGGGCGAAGCCAGATAATTCGGAAACTATACAAACATGGCATATTGACCTATTGGATAGCTCTTGTGTGTCATCTGTACATTACAGTGTGCAGCGGCTAATAGAGGTGCCTGTGTGTAGAAATTAGGCCTTAAATGTAAGAGAAAAACTGCAATGTGTGTGCAAAAAAAAACGATAATGCTATGAAGTTTGGTGTAACTGCCACAGTTTGTTGTCTCCAGGGATCTAAAGATGTGTTGAATTATTGAGGAATTTATGTGGGTTGGGAGAATGTTATCAAAAAGATAAGGGTAATTCCATTGGGTAGTCATCAAGGTCTGTGCATTGTAAAGAATGGAAGTAGAGAGCTAGTGCTTGACTTTTTAAAACCGCTCTGAGGTGGTAGCGTGTTACAACTAATATTAACATCTCGTGGTCTACTTACACGCTAGTGCTTGAATACAACTTGACCAGATTATCGTTAGAAACAAATGACACGCACGAGATACATGTTTTAAAACAATTGATTGTCGCTGACTGACGTGCGCCTTCCAACGCTGCCTTCAAAAATATTTTTGTGCGTTCTGGTGATGATCTTTGACATCCAAATATATCTTATGTAATTCAGTTTACCGTATGGCCGCGCACTTAGGCCATCGTCCTAAATTCGAAATAATACCTTTTGCGATATATGTGGTTCGCATGCATTCCAGCATTTGCCTAAGTTTCGCATATAAGCCAAGGTGACCTCCCTTACATGGGTCCATACGTTAATTTGCATATAGGCGCACCCGTGGTGACTACCGCTTGCCTCCTAATGACAATTTTTCACGTTCGCCTCTATATCTTTTGAGTTCGTTGGAGTATTTTCAAGAAACTTGGTTTTAGTTTTGAATTACCTTATTGTCATTAGGCCCATAAGCCTATATCAGAAATAATGGCTTTTTCCACAGCCGTTGTTTACCTAAGTGGTTTGCATATGCGTAAATGCGCCTAAGTTTCACGAATAAGCCCAGTTCCGCGCAGACGCCCATGGACCTAATGACACCAGATTGACACAACGTACGTCAGACTTCTACGACATTTACACTAAATAGATGCAACTTATAAAAGATGCATCATGGGATTTATAGACACACACTGGTCAGTAGCCAAGGCAATGACACTATAAGTGTGTTGACAAGGGAGCCTCCGGAGCCACGCTCAATCAACTCCCAACAGAATGTAAATTCGACATGATATTGTTTCACGTGACTAGCACGTAAGTCGAACTTCACTTACCAATGCAGGTCCTGTTGTCAAAGTCCAGCTTATAACCGCTCTTGCACTCGCACCGGTAGTCGGGCACCAAGTTGATGCAGTTACTGGTAGACTGGACGCAAAGGGAGGTTCCAGCTGTGCACTCGTTAATGTCTGCAAAGATATACATAATACAAATCCACTCGCCAATGTTCTTACTGTACTTCTGGGCCCGGTCTCTAATCTTTGTACTCGAAACGAACTCGAAACTATTTTTGGCAATTTCTCTGCTCCCTTTGTGCGAACTTAAGATAATTGGTTATCAGACTGTGCTCGAATACATTATAGTTTATGCATAGGAGTTTCTAGTTCAAGTTTGCCCTTGAAGACCCTTATATTCGTGCTACAAACTCGAGTAAAAACTCGAAATTTCGAGTTCAAACTCGAACTTATTGCTTTAATATTGGGTTTACAAACTGTGAACTAAGGGCAATAAATTATCTACGTAAGGTATTGTGTACTCGAGCATAGAATAATAGACACTTATCTTGAGTTCGCCCAAATGTAGAGTAGAAAATGCCAAACCTGATTTCGAGTTCCATTTCGAGTAAAAAGATTGGAGACCGGGCCCTGGTGTGCTTAATGTGAAATTGTCTCGTGATGTGTGGAGACTTGAATGATGCAAATACGGGGTGGATATTGCAATACGAACGATTAGTAAGAATTTCGAAGACACGTTGAAGTCAGATTCAGACTACAAAAGGTACGACAGTTTTTAGTTTTTGTGGTAGCGAGGAAAAATGCTATTCAACTAACCGACACAGTTTTTGCTGGAGTCAAGAGCATATCCTTTCGGACACTGGCACAGGAATCCACCGTTTGCGGCGTCGTTGGCGCAGATAGAACGGGTGTTTCCGCCGTCGCAATCCTTGCGCTGCGCTTCGGAACACTCAGACTCTGGCTCGCAGCTTATCAGATCTGCAGACAATTTGAAGCCTGCGTTGCAACCGCAAGAATACTTCCCAACTTCATCTTTGCAAACCTGTGAATTAAGTGAGTAATATAGCAAAGAGAAACACTTCAGCTCGAAAGTAAAAAGTAGTCAGTGTGGTTCATAGGTAACCATCAGTGCACCCTAACAGACGATGTGAAACTAATTTGGACGGCTTGATGTTGGCACCAAAGCGACCAAGGTAATGCTTCTGTTGCTTATTCGAACCTTCATCTCAACTAACGATGATTAAGTTTGAAAAGATCCTTACTTCACGCTCTAAACATGTTTGAAACTTGTACCTGTTTGCAGTTGTGGTCCAATTGACATTCGTCGATCTCGTCGCATTTCTCGGTGGCCGCGTTCCACTTGTAGCCAGGAATGCAAACGCAGTCGTAACCACCGGCTTTGTTTTTGCAATTTGAGTTAGCCGGACAGGAGGCCGCACCTGTCAAGCACTCGTCAATGTCTCGGCAACCGCCGGTCTGGCCTACAAGGAGATAACTCCAATTTCTCAGTGACGTATCTCAAACACTCAAGGAAAATCTTTACCAGTTGTGCCAATTATGAACTTTAAGTGGTCTAAATCAAAACTGTGTTTCTTGAAGGGAACGTGCGTTTATATAGCCACTTTAAATTGCCAACTTTTACCTGTTGGTTATGTTTTTAACCTTTCGTCATAAGATTCAAAATCTTTCCAAATCGGTAACGCTGTTGTACAATTTTTCAATATTTAGTAACCATCGAATGAAAATTTGCAATGGCAAATTTGTCACTAACTGACAATTCCTATGGTTTTCTTAATGACAATAGACGAGTGAATGGGCCATGTCGTAACGTGTTCTTGGCTCAAACAGTGGGAGTCAGTGCGATTCACGAAAGTATGGCGTTTATTAAGAAAGAGTAATTCTCACACGACCTGGAATGTGTTACGACACGACTGGTTAATGACACCGAGTACGTATTTTTGATATTATATGGGTACAAAGTAGTCCAAAGTAGAAATCCATACGCCTTACATTTTATCGTCTGCAAAGCACTAAAACAACCAAACGCGCGCCAACAAACAATGCCGGAATTCCGAGAAGGTGACAAAGTCATGATAAGATTCAGTTTGTAAAAAAGTACTAGTGTGCCAAATTTAGTGCTTTAATTCGAGATGTAAACGTTTTTGGGTTAAAGGCCTTGGCTAAAAGGCTGAAAAGCTGCTGCTAAATTATTCTGAAGTTGGGAAACAAAAACGCCTCATATCTTTGCCTACAAACACACGTAAATGTGTGTGTGTGTGTGTGTATGTGTGTGTGNGTGTGTTTGTGTGTGTGTGTGTGTGTGTGTGTGTGTGTGTGTTTATGTATGTGTGCGCGTGTGTGTGTACATACATACACATATACTTACATAGATTCCATTTAATTAAATATTGATAGCGAACTTTCTTACCAGTGCCTTCATATCCAGATTTGCAAGCGCAGGTGAAACTGCCATCAGTGTTCGTACAGACGCCAAGAGTGGCATCGCAGGTGCTCAATCCACGCGCGCATTCGTCTACATCGGTACATGACTTGAGGTCAGCGGCAAGGTTGTAGCCGTTGTTGCAAGAACATTGATAACTGCCAGGCAGGTTCTTGCAGTTCTGGGCACCTGAGGGCAACAGTATGAGCTATTGTGAGTAGAAAAGGCATGGAGGAGCCTGCAAATCTAACATTTTGTGCAAAAAATATGAAATTTTGCAAAATCGTGCGCGAGTACGGAATGCATTTCTGAGCCTGTCGAAGTCATGGCTAGATTTTCTGGTAGAGGAACTGAACTCTATTCACGTGCTTTTCGTTTCCAGTAGCGTTGAAAGCATAAGGAAGTGAAAAATGGAAAGCAACGAAATATTACGACAGGCTGACACGAATTTTCGAATTGGCGAACAACTCACAAAAGGTAAGAGTGTGGCCGGAATTTAATTAGTGGATCACAAACACTGGGCGGCGTACCATAGGGGTGTGGGGGCCTATAGCCCCACTTTTTTCAGTGCTCCGGCGCCCATGGTATATGGGAGATGCACCACAGGGGGGTGGGGGCTATAGCCCCCACTTTTTTCAGTGTTGCGCCGCCCATGTTTACTATCAAACCAGCCACACTTTCCGAAAAAACATGGAGTACACCAACTGCGATACGTGACGGTTTCAAGAACAGAACCCTAGAGTAGGTGTTGATTTTCAAGAAGTGATTCCTCGTACGTTAATACTGATATTGTTAATATATGCGTACTCACATGGCTTCTGTGTGACACATTCGTCCACATCAGCACAGAACGTGCCGTCTCCAGCCAATCCGGTGGGGCAAGGATCGCACTGGAATGCTTGATTGGTCGNGTGTGTGTGTACATACATACACATATACTTACATAGATTCCATTTAATTAAATATTGATAGCGAACTTTCTTACCAGTGCCTTCATATCCAGATTTGCAAGCGCAGGTGAAACTGCCATCAGTGTTCGTACAGACGCCAAGAGTGGCATCGCAGGTGCTCAATCCACGCGCGCATTCGTCTACATCGGTACATGACTTGAGGTCAGCGGCAAGGTTGTAGCCGTTGTTGCAAGAACATTGATAACTGCCAGGCAGGTTCTTGCAGTTCTGGGCACCTGAGGGCAACAGTATGAGCTATTGTGAGTAGAAAAGACATGGAGGAGCCTGCAAATCTAACATTTTGTGCAAAAAATATGAAATTTTGCAAAATCGTGCGCGAGTACGGAATGTATTTCTGAGCCTGTCGAAGCCATGGCTAGATTTTCTGGTAGAGGAACTGAACTCTATTCACGTGCTTTTCGTTTCCAAAGGCGTTGAAAGCATAAGGAAGTGAAAAATGGAAAGCAACGAAATATTACGACAGGCTGACACGAATTTTCGATTTGGCGAACAACTCACAAAAGGTAAGAGTGTTGCCGGAATTTAATTAGTGGATCACAAACACTGAAAACTGCAGTTTACCATGGGCGGCGTACCTTAGGGGTGTGGGGGGCCTATAGCCCCACTTTTTTCAGTGCTCCGGCGCCCATGGTATATGGGAGGTGCACCAGAGGGGGGCTGGGGGCTATAGCCCCCACTTTTTTCAGTGTTGCGCCGCCCATGTTTACTATCAAACCAGCCACACTTTCCGAAAAAACATGGAGTACACCAACTGCGATACGTGACGGTTTCAAGAACAGAACCCTAGAGTAGGTGTTGATTTTCAAGAAGTGATTCCTCGTACGTTAATACTGATATTGTTAATATACGCGTACTCACATGGCTTCTGTGTGACACATTCGTCTACATCAGCACAGAACGTGCCGTCTCCAGCCAAGCCGGTGGGGCAAGGATCGCACTGGAATGCTTGATTGGTCGTGGCAAAGGTTTTGGCGGGAACGTCAGTACATCTGGTGAAGCACGGATTGTCTGCACAACCGTCAATGTCGAGTTCGCAGAATTCACCCTCGTAGCCAGGGGTGCATTTGCAAGGGACGACAATGAAAAGGGACAGACTGGAGACCGAAAAATCACATGTTCCGCCATTCTGAAATGCAATTTGATGTTCAGACGACCACTGAATATACGTCTGTATCGTGTATCATTATACTTGTAATTTTTGTTAAAGAGGCGTGGAAAACAGGCTAAATTGCAATATCAAAAATGGTTCTTTGTCACTGAAACATAATTCAACGCGTTCACGAGATATTTTTACGGTTAGGTCGTACAGATTTTGAATTTCTGTTGATGTCAAAGCATTTTTCTTTTAGTTTCAAATTTCGAAAAACGATCTGCTAACTGCTCGTCGCTCCGTTGATTTTCTCCCACAACGCAAAGCACGGCTCCTTATTTGATATGGCAAGGCACAGACGCAGCGCGTGTCATTATCTGGAATTTGATGTAAACAGAACAAATTCGACTTAAAGCAGCCGCCTAATTAAGAAGCAACCGATGTTTAAAATTAGATACAAGGGTATTGTTTGACTAGGGAGTTTTTTTACGGTGTATCTCAAAAATCAGGAAATCTGTGGTTTTTCTTTGACATTCCCTCACAGGAGAAAGTTAATAACTCTGTAGCAGACGTTCCGGTATGGTACTTTCGACAGGAATTGTTTAAAAGATATTTTGACGAGCTTTCGCGTTCCACGCCTCTTCAAGTCTATATTAAACTCCATTGAACTTATATGGAATTCATAAGTTTAGAGGCGGACTAATAGCTAAGAGAAAATTAAGTAAACTTACATGTATCTAGTACAGGGCACCCTGAACGCTCTTACCTGGCAGCTGCATAGTTCCACCTTTGGATTCCACAAAGAGCTGGCCGTGCCATCGCTGACGGTGATTTGCACAGTAGCATTCCTCGCAAATTGGACGTTAGTCCACGACATCACTTTGGTAGAGTTGCTGACAGAAATTCCTGACGGCGCGTCCGCATTAACCGTAAAAGTCATAGCGTCTCCGTTCTGATCCGTGGCGTCTAGAGTGTGCAAAGATGAGTAAGTTTTTCCGACCTCCACTTCCAGGGTGACGTTGCCGTTGATTTTCGGAGCGTAGTTTTCTGTTCAAAATCAATTTCAAACTGTTACATTTGTTTGAAGACACAAATAACTAATTACAAACGATTTTTCACAAAAAGGAGTTTGCCACCACCAAAACGAGTGCCACTGCCAATGCCAAACTGAAATCATTTCAACTTGCTTTTGCTTCATCATAAAATGTCAAGCTCGGCCTCTGGAATAACTAACAAACGAAGTGTCCGCTATCACAAAACTCATTCCAATCACTCAAACCACCACCCTTGTAATCAAATATCTTTCCCGGAGAGACTCGAGCATACCTTTGACTTATTTGTGGTATAGCTGGAACATTAGAAAATCCACTCATATACAGAGCGAACTCGAAAAAATGTACGTATTTTGTCCAGAAACTCAGCCCTTGCTTAGGTGCCATTTACATGAACCTAATCCTTCGACGGTATTCTCGGATATTCTGTCTTGAGTTATTTAACTTACAAAAATAGATGCCAGGTTGCCTAAAGAGATCAGTGTGAACAACCAATCCTTGCTGTGTATTTGAAGTTTCGTTAGGAATTTTCCGTAAAGAATATCGTTTGGCAAAAAAATGGTCGAGAAGAAGTTGAACATCTGAGCTAGACGCGCAGTGTGCTCGTCCTCTGGCATTATGTTCCTATATATATCCAAAAGAAATCATCTGATCAATCCCAAAAATCCGCTACATAAAACAATAAAACAGGCATTTATTTTCCCTGGTTTAGCTCACAGTATCTGAATTAGTTAGTTGTGGAGGTGTAGTGTACTCAAACAAGGTAGGAGAGTGTATCCATAGAACGCAGTGCTTTCATCTGACATGCAGTTCTGAAGATGTTGAACACTCAGGTACACAACTTTGCAACTAGTAATTCCTTTGGATGTTGCATCTTGGGAGTGTACCTCATTGGCACCACTTCCCCCAAGAGCTCCTAAATCCAAAACTGCCGTCAAAAGTGGTGTTAGTTTTTCACGTCATTGCAACAACTCCATTTGCAATTATTAATATAGATGATACATACCCAAAGCCTTCTTTTCCGCTTCATTTTCTGCCTTGGCAGTTTTTGTACCGGCTGCAGCGGCGCTATTGTCGGTGACCTTTAAGTCGAAATAGCATTCCCTGTTGGCCGACGGGTCTGGATCGGGGGATTTGCCAGCGCATGTGTCCTCGGCAGAGGTTCGTTTCGCGGAGTCGGGGAACATGATGGTGAGATTGGCATTGAAGAAGACAGGAGTGAATGTGACATTATTTAAAGATGTCCAGGACTCTCCGCCGGAGTAACTGAAGAGCGATGTTGCATTGGTGTTGCGCCCTGTTTGGAGGAAAACACGAGTCGTGCGTACTCAATGCAATTTCTTTAACCATTTCATTCCGATAGCATTACCCTCAGAAATGGTAACACGGAGATTAATTTTTAAACACCTGAATTATTCCTTCATTTGGCAGACGCGGCAATGGCAAGTTTAATTTTGGGATACGTTTCTCATCGCCCTATTAACACAGAGTGTTGTTGTAATTGCGTTCAATCTCAAGGTTGCTGTGCCTTTGAATGTATGTAACACTAAATATGGTGGAATGTTAATGAGATAACAGGAATAATATTCACATGTCTCTCACGCACACTTACAAAAAATCTTTGAACTTGGACAATAATTTCCCTGTACTTACATTCCTGTCCCCAATAGAACAATTCTTCTTCCGTTGAGTTGATTCCAGTTGCCAGGTCGGTACCATTAGGGTATTTGAAGTCGTTGTTCATGTTACCATCAAAATTCCCCAACATTCCTGTCAGCTTGCCAGCCCAGTCACCAGGAGCGACAACCACAACCTGCATGAGGTTGAACTTTACGGTGACCTGAACGCTAACGCCGGATGAAAAGGCCATGACGTAGACGGTGTCGGAATTCTTGACAGTTGTACTCAGTCGAACATTGTTCCACACAAGGGTGTTACTGATATCCTGGCCACCGTTGGCCACGAGGTTCTTATTTTTGTAGACATCTGAAGAGAATCAAGTTGAACTAGATGTTAGAATTAAGTTGTCATTAAAAGGAATTTTCTAGATTTACATCAAGTAAAATCCGCATTTTATTTTCGAGTCCCCATGGAATGCACTGTAAACTCCGGGTTGTTATGAATGCACACTCCAAGTCTTTTCAGAAACACCTCAATACTTGTCTGTTATTGGCATGGATGAAAGTCCCTAAAGTGAGTATCCGGTAGACATTATAATATATATGTTTTACTTTTTACGAAATTTAGAACATGTCTTTTCTCTGGAGTTACTAAACGTGGGTAGTTAGCTGAAAAATGTTAATTTGCTTCATAATTCAAAGTAAGCTGATCGCTTACCAAACAATTTCATCAGAAATCTTAAGCATAAAATGTCGTAGAAGTGTAACAAATGGCTGAGTAAGGGTGAAAACGTAGAAACGGCGTAGTTCATCCAAACAGTACGAGCATCGCACTGCCAACCTTCTGGAACCTTTTGAGGAAACCATGAAGCCGATTACTCTCTGTGAGCAATCGACAAATGAATATTTAAATCATTACAGTTATCAAAAACTACAGTTTTCTATCCAACGGGAACTGATGGTCACATAACTTTAATGGCTGCCCATCTGCAAAATCACCAAGTGTATGTAAATAAGAATTAATAGTCTTCATAAACGCCATATATGTTAGCCATATTAAGTAACCTATATTTGAGTCTAAAACGATCTCTCTCCTCACTGAAATAAACGCTCTGCTTTATAACAACGCAATTATATACGTCAGATGAATGAACTTTCTTAGTTTATAAATTAATATATTTCAGGTTTTTCTATTTGAATCAACAGAGCTTGTGATTTGAATAATGAAGCAGAAAACAGAGACTGCAATTGAATGGAAACCTTTTGCCTGTAAACTCCTAATTTTGGAATTTTTTATGGAAGTGGTAACCGTTCTCATTGTGGTTCCGTTCATAACTTTTTAACGAAACTTTGGCGAAAAGAGTATATTTACAGGAAATTACAATTCACAAAAATTTGCGTTCACGTTCACATGTCACTTGTATGTGCTAGTTTGTCTTTTATACGTTGTCGTTACTGTCTCCTTACTCCTTCTTACCAATTCCGTCCTTTGTACTGTTGAGAGAGAACTCGACGACGTCACTCACAGGGTTCGTCTGCTTTCCAGCAAAAGCGGAGTACATAGTGGCGCCTTGCGCGGTGCCATTCTTCATTACGAAGGCGGTCCGTGCCTGGAGCTCGAAAGTTCCGTCAAGTTTGGAGACAATGTATTCGCCGTGTCCGTTGAACGTGAACGCTTTGCCATCCAGTGTAGTGACGTGCGGGTCCCCTATGGCGCCAGCTACAAAACGGAATATACAGCAGTAATAACAATATGCAGTGCACCAGCCTCCCGTTCAATAACGCTAGGACCTCGCTAAAAAGCAAGACTAAGCGAGATTACGTGAGCTATTGCCGTGAATTTTAAATGAGAACACGTGACTTTGACTAGGTTTTAGCTAGGTCCTAGCGTAGGTCCTAACGTCTACTAAACGCATGCCAGGAGGTTTTCAACAACGCTTCCCTCGTGCAATCTGGCGAGATTAAGCAAGAACACACTACAACAATAAGTTTTCATTTAGATGTTTGCCAGCAAAACTTTCACCTTACCATCGATTAATAGCAAATACATGAAATGGACGGCAAATATTTTGTAAAATACGACGTTACAAGCAATACGCTTATTGACAGCGGTAGTGAACAAAATCCTATCAGACTAATAATTTATTAGAAGGGACTTCCGGTAAAATGGCGCCTGCACAAAACGTGCGTTTTGTTGCTCTGTAAATTTTCAAAGTTATCGTCACCTTGTTGCTTGAAATGGGACGTCTAAAAAGAGACACATCATCTCCTGCACCAATAGACGGCGAGGAAGTGCCGGAGAATGAGCCCGAGTGTTTTTCATTATTAAAAAGTGAGTAAATAAGCTCTAATAAGATTGTTCATTTGCTTCAATCCCTCCCTATCCCCTCCATTGGCATGATTCAAGAATTAGAACGAGTTTTTTGGCTTCATTTAGAATGGGAAGAGTAACAGGATTAGCCGAAATGAAATTGTACAAAATCAGGGTAATGGTGGTTTTTAAGAATGGTCCATGTTAGTTTTTTATTAAGTCTTTGAAAATACCTTTGGCTTCGTAAACTCAAATACCATACGTGACCTTGCAGGGGCAGTTTTGGGTTGTAAATTTGATAATTTTTTTAAATGGGCGACACTTTCCTTTAAAAATAACTGAAGGAACCGACAATCTGTTCTGGAAGGAAGTTTTAAGCGAGGTTGTGCTCCTGTTTCAAATGTGTGACAAAAATGAAAATATTATTTACTCTCCCCTGTGGTATAATCCAAAGATTAAAATCGGTAAAAAAATCTATTTTCTACAAGACCTGGTATGAAAGGGGAATCTATCGTGAGTGTGATACGTTTAATTCTGGAGGTTCTATTATGCCGTACGAAGAACTCTGTAACAGTTATAACTTTCAACCTCCAATACTAGAATTCTATGGATTACGAAGTGCAGCCTTTGCAGCGTACAGGATTCTTAAGAATAGACCAGACAATATCTTTTTACCAAATTTTCCAAATTATTTTTATAAAATTTTACATAATAAATCACAAGGGGTAAATATTTATGACACCTTAGTACAGTCACTTCAGACAGCTTGTAAATATATAAACAAGTGGTCATCTGAGATAGATATAAACGTTGTTATAAAGAATGTAAATTTTAGTGACCCTGATACATGGTGGAGAAAAGTAAATAAACTACCCTTCAATTGTAAAAGGGAAAAAATTTGGGTTGGTTTCAATACCACTTAATTCATAGAATATGGACAACAAATAATTATTTGCTTATAATTAAAAAAACAAGTGATTTATGCTGTTTCTGTGGTAAACACAGAGAAACTTTTCTCCATCTGTTTTGGGAATGTTGTCTTGTCTCCGGTTTCTTGCTCTTGTTTGCTGAGTGGTTAAAACAAACATATCATGAAATTTTTCATGTGGACAAAATAACAGTATTTTTTTTTTGTTTTTTTGGGTGGAAGGAAACACTCAGTCGGAAAATTGTAACATTAATCTGTTGATCATACAAGCAAAAAATTACATATTTAGCCAAAAGTTTGCTCAAAAAAAATTTCAATTTCCAAATGTTCATGAATTTTATTAAATTACATCCTGAAGAAAATACGGTACTTGTTGAGTAATGATTTAATGTTATTCTTTGTAAATTATGTATACTGTATTGTTTTATGTGACATGTAATTATCATGCTAGAGCAAAATAAAAATCTTTTATATCTATTATAAGCTATCAAAGATGGGATTAGGAATTTTAGGAAAAAATCAAAAGTTGCATAAAACAGCGAAATGATATTTTAGAAAAAAAAATGTAACAGCTTTTATCTTAGACATTTACATCAACTGAAATTTGGCTATGATGAGGGCATTTTATTTTCAGAAAATATAATATTTTTACATACTTATTTCCTATAGTTTGTAGATACCTTTTTCTAAACGCTCCTACACAATCTTAACTGGGTCATTTTATCTTAATAACTTTTATTCAGAAATAAAATGTTGTTGCAATAAAAATGAGTGCCCAACAACGAAACATGGAAAAACTAAAATACGTCATCAAAATACCTGCCCTTTTAAATGAGTAAGGAGATCGGCGAAAAAAGTTTAAGGACTGTCTAAATTAATAATATGTAGCATTGAATATTAAGTTTTCGCCAAATTTTGCTGAGGATACAGCAAACCTTTCATGGCAAATCTCACTCGTTTCAAGAATTTTATTGGGTTTGGGAATGAATGATATTAGCTATATCTTCAGTGCAGACGTTCTTGATCAGGGATCTGCAGTGCAGACGATAGTGATCAGGGATCTGCAGTGCAGACGTTAGTAATGACCTTTCCAGCACACACACACACGAACACCCATACACACGCACTCAAGCATACGCACATGCACATCTTCCAAATATAAACGTGGTATAGGTCAGGGGGAAACTATAAATGTTACAAGAAACACAACTCTGAAGAGCATTTTGTGTCTTGCATAAATTTTTTACAGTCCTAATCCTAGACATACGACAGGTCAACAAATATTCTTGTATTTTGCCTTCGACATTCATGTAACAACAGTATGACAGCAGACTTTCGCTGTCCAAGTTTTCGTATTTTCCTGGATACAAATTATAATGTGATCCTATTACTGCCAAAAAGACTTCATCAGTCAGCTCAAAAAAGAGTTTCACGACAATCGCGCGACTGTCTCTTCCAAACATGCTGTTTCATTATGTACCTATTTGGAGTTAAAGGTGTCGTGAAAGTGAGTGGTGACATGATATTACATGCTGGACTTATTAACCATACAACTTGAAAATATGACATAACTGAATAACGCTCACCTAGTCCCTTGCTGGTGAAATTAGCGCTGGACGTCAGAGGGCGACGACCCAAAAACTGCTCACAAAGATCGTCGCTGCTGGCAAATGAGTCTAGGTTGGCGCTGGAGCAACACGACCAGGCAGCGTTTATATCTGTTGTGTCCTTGGCCCCAGAGAATCGCCTATAGATGTTAAGAAATCCGGCCGCCTCGCCTTCCTCAACCAACGCTGTGCCCTTGTAACAAGCTCGAATGGTCAATGCTTGACCATTTGTATCCAGGAAGTTAGTGTTCTGAATGTAGCATTTGACACCGGCTGGGATTCTTGAATCAGTGATTGTGTCAAAGAAGGAAGGATCAATTTGACCTGCAGCGCTGGGTGCAGTATTGAATTTCAACGGCTCAAACGTTATGCTGTTTGTGGTGTCGTAGGCTTTGTCGTCATCGATCCATTTCTTACAGGTGTAGCCTGGATGGTCGTATGACTGCGCATTATTAGACAGTTTGTACACAAATCTGCCTTTGACAGATTGCCCACTCTGGGTTTGGGCGTCCATGCGGGATAGCAATGTTTGGTCGGAATTCTTCGTCACATCGAGGTAGGAATGGGTGTATTCTGTGGCAATTGTGGGAGTCTTCACTCCAACACGAGCCTGGAAATTCTTGACACCAGCAGCAGACAGAGTCTTCTCCCACAGCATGGCTCGGTCAGCGTAAACAAAGCCAGTGACAGTGTTCTTATAGTCCGTAGTAACCACGCACTGGAAGGTGACGGTCTTGCTGTCAGCTGAGGGGTCTCCCATTTTGCTCCAAGTAAACACAATGGCGTACTGAGGTTGGAACTCATACGGCAAATCGGTCTTATTGGCAAGTTCTTTAGCGAACGCCAACGCCGTGGTGGTCTCGGCGCTGTTGGAATCAGTGTTAACAAAAGTCTTGTAAAACAAGCCTCTTGTGCTATCTGTCTTGTCCCCGAGTTTCATGTTAGCCCAGAAGGGCGCAATGAACACTTCTGGTTTTCCAGCGAAAGATGAGTCTTGTAGTGTTGTTCCGTATGGGTTTGGGAATTTTTTTGGATTTTTGTCAGTACTAACCAACAGAACGGCACCAGAGAGTGTGGCGTAAGCAAACTTTGCATATTTCGTGTCGCTGCCAGTGTCATACGGTAGACTAATCGGGACAGAGATGATAGGTGTGTAATCTTTATCAACTCTAGTGTGAGTTGCGAAAGACAACAGGCGATCCTCTGAAAGGCAAGGTCAATGTTAGAACACAAAAGTTTAATTGCACTTACTTGGGCGCAGATCAATAACTTGGCGATAAAAGTTGTGTTTATAAGAGAGCAAATTTCTTCCCAACAGTCGGCGGCACAAACATTAAAATCGTGAAACATACTGATTAACTCCGACAAACAGGTTTGAACATTTTTCGCCATGAGAGTAATAATAAAATGACGACATACTACTGACAAATTTTAGATTGCTTTTTGACACTCTTCTTTATTTGCCGCTGACCAACTGAGTTAAAATATATCCTTTCCACACAAAACATGACGATAAACCAACCAAAACATATCCACTATAAGGCAACTTCTGAGTGACAGTGAACAATGAAAATCAAAACACGGGATGCAAATATCTCACCAGTGCAGCTTTTCCCATTTCCACTGCTGTAGGGAGCCTTGCACGCGCAAGTGAACGATCCGTCAGTGTTGGTGCATGTGGCCCTATCGGCGCTGTCACAATCAGCCTTATTGAGGCTGCACTCGTCTATATCTGTAATGGTAATAGGTAACGTTGGTTGAACTTGCTAACCACTAGTATATCCATCCAGTATACGCTGCTGGTGCCATTATTTTCCCATTCGGCAGACAGCTACGTTGCTTTCGGCCTTCAAATGACGGGACCCCTGTGCCATGTGAGACACGAACCACAGTAATCTGTCATTTATTCCCTAGCTAAGAAATCACCTCTGATCTCTGGACATTCAACTTAATGAGCTGACGAAGCACTTACCGGAAGTAAAATCGAGTACCAGGTGCCACTATTCAATAGTGACGCTGCGCAAATTGGGCGCAAGATACAATATATAGAATTCCTTACAGTTCTATATTCCTACTATATTGGACTCACATAGAGACGCCTCTGTGACAGACTGAAAGAACATCACACCTCAAACAAAATCAACGTCTATAGGCATTGTGCTAGTGCGAATCACAAAGTTAATTCAGTTTGTATTATCTATAAAGAACCTATAAAGGAATCACTGTACATTAAAGAATGCAGAGCTCAGTTACCCCGCAGCTATGGTGATGACCTACTTACTATTCCCTGTATTTCTTACTACTCGCATTTCACCACATGGATGTAACCTATCGACATTGGCTGACAGTCTTATTGTATATATCCTGGTGATGTCTAATGAATAGACGAAACGTTAAATGAACATGAACTGTTTTATTTGTGCGGCGACTGTCCGTTTTTTATTCCTACTATGGCCAAAAAACTGATGTAATAAAGCTATAGATTAGTTTATCGCATGTTGCCGAGTGATGCATGAGTAATTCTTTCTTAGACGGTAAGCTATGATACTTTCAAAGACCTTAGACAGAAATACGGGATGATAACCGGTCTGTAAGTTTCTTTAAACAAAGCATCCTTGTGAAAGATTCATATAAACTGGAAACTGTAACTTGATAATACCATATTTGTTAAATTAGCCATCATGGGACCAAGTTCTCTAAAACCTAGTCGTATGGACTTAGGGGGAACATAATGTACGCCTGCAGCCTTTTCTAGCTTAATAGCCTTCATTTTTGTCTCAGTATTCTTTTGTGCCACTGCTTTGAAAAAGAGGCTGCAGATCGTCTGCTCTGCTGTTTCTAATACCTCCAATTCTTGGGTTTGTGATGTCATCTGACATCTGTGGCCAACCAATATCATTGGCCACATTAATGAAATAGTAATTGAAAATATAATTGACGATTTTCTTGTAAATCAACACTGTTCTTCCTTGAAAACGAATTGTACTTCCGGAGTTAGACTGGGCGCTGCTTAAACCATGAGGCTGAATAGGTTCAAGTATGAAAACACAACCGTTTACCGTTACACTTCCTGCTGTCCACTGAGGGCTTGCTGTATCCATCTTTACACTCACAGGTGTAATTTCCGTCTGTGTCGACGCAGCCCTTGACTCCGCTCACCAACACACCAGAAGATGCGCAATCGTTTACGAATGACGAGCATTCGTTGAAGTCTGAGAAAGATAGTCGAAGTATCATACATAGGTGCAATTATAATAAACACGCATAAGCATGGCTGTTCGTGGTTGTATAGGTCTTGTCCTCAAATTTATAGCAATCTATCAACAATCAAGAATATCTCATTTCTCTCAACTTTTTTCCGCGAAATTTCGACCAAATTCCAGTGAAATCCTAGTCGGAAATGTTACATAAATTGCTCAACACTTTTCAGATATGCAAAGTTGGCCTTTTCTTTTTATTCTTCTTAGCATGTATATGTATTATTGTAATACAGTGTGAGATTTTTTTCTACACTTCATAAATATAACAAGGAATGAATTGCATTTTTTTCTGTTTAGTGGGCTAAAAACTAAAATAGATTTATGCATTATACTCTCATAAAATTTGCCCCGTCTTACCGACTCTAGTTCCGTTAATAATACGAGAATTTTGATACTATAATTTTTTGGCGATTTCGAAAGCAGGGCACCCACACATTTCCTATGACTTGAATTGGTAAAAGAAATAGAATCCAGGAGACCAATTTTAAGAGAGTAAATGTATGATTCGTTTTTCACTAGTTAGTCAGCTTAACCGGGCGAAATGTCGCATTTAGAGTTATTTTTGTGAAATGTGACTCAAATAATGTCTATTTGAAAGGTGAAAGAGAACGTTCTCGGCTACAAATTTTTCGTTTGCATTAATTTCACTACATGCAGGTTTTATTAGCTGTTTTAAGGGATATCGCTTGATCACAACTTACTTCTGCAACCTTTCTTGTCTTCGTTCTCCACGTAACCTTCGGCGCATTTACACGTGTACTCACCACACACTGTGTTTTCACACACGTGCGGTGTTCCTGTTGCTGTGCTGCCACACAAATCGGGATTTGTGTCGCACATAAATACCGCGCAAGGACACGTTTTCAAGCCAGGGCATTGTTGCTTTTCGAATACTTTGTCGATGCAGTCATTTCGTGTTGCGCCACTCACATCGCTGCAGGTGCGGGTCCTGTTCTGCTCGGCGTAACCGCAATCCCTGTCGCAGACTCCCCATCCTCCCCATTGGGACACGAATGCAGCGACTACAACAAGAAACTTTAAATAACAGTCTACAACACAGGAGGCCACAGGCATGTAAATACGCCCGGTACATTTTGAATACTTTAGCTTTTTCGTACCACACCAAATTAGTTTTCGGTACCAGTTGATTTGTTACCTTACTCGCTTCGGCTCCTCACAACAACCAACCAGAAACTGATGACCACTAGGTGGGGCAGTGACCCTAACTTTGGACAAGGTATTCCCTCCCTTGCTGTTCTTAATCCATAGTGCCCCTTGTGAAACTGGTTCTCAGATCACTTTCACTCAATGGCTGTCAATCATATAGCCCTCTGCCCAATTCATGACGTGTTGGCTAGCTAACGCATGGTCGCTAAGAGCAGACGTATCCATAGTGATTTGAGTCCACTTTCTTTCAGCTCGTGTGGCTCAACGACTGCGACATTGATAAGATAACTTAAAATAACATCAGCGGAAAGAGGGTTGCTTCAAAACAGTAAGTCCCAGGTTACAGACAATGTGCTGGCTAGGAATCATGTAACTGGACGGGGAAATGTTTATCCGATTGAAAGTGAAAGTGTTCTGCTAGAGTCGGACTTCTCAATAGATTCAGTTGGTAGCAGAAACCACTCACAAGGGTTCGCTCTTGTGATAACGGGAGCCACGTGCTATAACTGAACGCAAGCATTTCTATTCTTTACTTGCTACGCCTACTGAATTTCGAGTTTCCAATTAAGAAACATTTTCAACCCGGCGCCGTCATCGAACAGAGCAAAGCAATTTTAAATACACCCACAGTAGCCATGTCGTGGCCTGCGTGGTCGGCCTCTTGAACAAAATCCTTAACAATACCNGAGTCGAGAAAGGTAGATTTTATCACCCTCGGGGCTAATGCCCCTCGGGCGATAATTCTCCAAAATCCACTCGGGCTCTAGATAACGGGGGATAACGACTTCGCCATGTGATAATCTATATATATTGATACCCTCAAACAAAGGCAAGCGTATTCTGCAGTTACAAAACCAATGTTGTTTTAATGGGGAATTGCTTGGAATAGAAATTAAATGTCGTTTACTTGTTGAACAGTTGACGCCTGTGTATCCAGGATTACAAGTGCAGTTGTAGGATGCCCCCTGGTTGTTGCATGTTCCGTGGACGCATGGGTTTCCAGCACAAGGGTCCGCTGGGGCGACGGATGACGTGGCAGCAACAGAGGATGAAGAGGCTGGTGTGGCAGATACGGAACCGGTGGCAGATGCGGTTGACGAAGCCATTTGAGAAACTACCGAAGAGCTTGGGGTTGCCGTTGCACCAGAGTTGGTTGCTGATGCGGAAGAAGATGCTAAAATCAAACACGTAATAGTTCTTGTGAGACAATAGTTGACAAAGAGGCTACAAAAGAATGCATGAAAACTAAAACATTACACGGATGCAGGAAACAAACGTCGCAAGATGGTTTTTTATCATCGGAAGATAAGCCTATCAGAAATCAACGTTACTGTTAGCTGACATCATACACTCGCATTACAAAGCCCAGCATCAAGGTTAAGCACGAAACAAAGTCTGTGGTAAATGAATGTCATTACAATTTTGCAGTTACAATCAAGTTAAAAGCACAAAGCACACGCACAAAAACTCGCAAATACGTCGTCGTAAGTCAACTGATCTTAATAATAACTGATTACCAATAAAAGGTGATGGGTCTGAATTGACAGCAGCAGACAATGTTGACTGGAATGTTGCGACAGAACTGGATGCAAATGGAGCCGATTTGGATGACCCTTACGAACCAAGCACAAAAATATGTTAGTAAGCAAGTTACATATTTAAGGTAGATCGTAAGGTTATGTAAGACCATATAAAAATGGTCAAACTTGGCTGATTTAGGAACATCGTATCTCGTAAATGGTTGTCGAATTCATATGAAGCTTTCAGATATTATGTTTTATCCACAGTTTTAAAACTGTTATTAGAAATTGTTTTTCAACATTTCCATTTTTGTATGAAGAAATATCATAAATGTGACAGCCTTAAAATTTATAGTTTTCTAGATTTTTTGGCATAGACTTGTCGATAACGTACTACATAAACTTAACTAGAAATGCCCAATCCCATTTCAGGTTTACTGAATATAAAAATTGGCACGCTAGTTTCAGTAAAAACGGTGCGTAGAAGAGACACTATTTTTAGGTCGTGCTTCGCAGTTCATAAAAATGACATTTTTGTGACGTATCTTTAAGGTATTTTGCGATTCACGTCATTTTGGTAGGGAAAATGTAAAATGTCCTTTCCTCCTTTTCACCATCTAAAACTGAACCTGTAAACAGTCCTCTCAATCACACAGAGTATGCCTCAAAAGCTGCTAAAACCATGCCCAGATAGACTGTCTCAAGTAAAAAGAGCGTCAAAGTTCGATTATTTTAGCAGGGTAGATGTAGTAAATCAACTCACCCAAGTTTGGATCGCTTTATTTCAATTAAAGGTCTGTTAATTCGTCACAAACTGATTGCTATGATGACCATGGAATGGTTTAGTTCATTTTGTTAGAGGAGCCAGCCAATTTCGATTGGGGTCGTGGGAAACCAGAAAATTCCCTTTTAATTCACCGCCATGATCTCTAGATTCCACCATTGTAGAGGACTCTTGCATGATATTAAGTACACCGTCAGGTATTTACTTTGAGAGAATTTTCCAATACCTGTACATTACCCTACGGCACCATTTGAAACACGTAGATGCCAACTTTTATAATGAAATTCCCCGAGTACTTGATTTGTAAAATAGAACAACAGGGCTGCGTCCCATAAGGTTCAAGAATTTCAAAAAATGCAATATCTTCGCGAGACATTGCTAAGAATATCGATGGACGCTGTCACAAGTGTTTGACATGTAAGCCAATGGCGAATCTGTGAAGGGGTGAGAAGTACAGTACATTAGCACAGTTCAATGTTTCCCGCCTCCCATTCAGTAACGCTAGGACCTCGCTAAAAAGCAAGACTTCGCATTTTAAATGAGAACACGTGACTTTGACTAGGTTTTAGCTAGGTCCTGGCGTCTACTGAACGCACGCTCGGTCTTTAAATCCTTGCAGGTCATTAAACACACCCATGTTACACAGCATTAGGACACTCTCGCATAAAATTGACATTATGCACAGCTAGTATGAAGCTTAGCAAAGCAAACAGCATCTCGATAATGGTATGAATTCAGATTAAGTTAGAGGCATGATATCAATAAATAAAGGCACACGAAATATTGTTAACTCTCAGAAAACATAGTGTTGATTTCATGAATGCACTTGAGACTATTGTGTTAGCAACAGACGAGCTATTTTTGTTACCAGAAGGTGTCGCTGATGACGAGCTAACTGCAGCAGGTGATGAACCAGCTGCAGTCGACGACGAAGACTGTGCAGGTGCAACAGAACTTGAAGAGAAAGCAACCGAGGGCGACACAGATAGAGAACCTGACAAACACGCCAACATTAGTACAGACACATAGCAAAATACAGAATGCAAGCAATAAATTAAAAGCATAATTGCACAACTTTACGTCTCTTGGTTATGGAACACCTTTATCTTATCTATTGGTAAAAATGGAAATTACAAGCTCAGTTAGTCAGTCATATAAAGTATATTTGAAACTTTTCTATTTCCAAAAAAGAAAATGGTTTCCGCGTTCCCCAGGAAAATTTTCATAACAGTTCAGTAAAATTTATCAGGCCATTCCATAGTTTCTATGTTCAATTAAGCCACAAATACATGTAGGAAAAGAATGTCTATTTTTTATTTAACTAAGACACGTGTTTGAAACAAATACACTTGCTTACAAAGATGTCTTATTGTACACGCTATTGTAATCACCTGGTGCTGACAAACACGATTTAAAGCTTGAAAGTCAAGTACTGGCTCGGAAAACAATTTTTCAATCTGGGACAAAGATAATTGTTGAATTGATTTTTTCAATTCGTGAAAGGTGACTGCAACGTTGTGAATGCTCGAAATTTCACGAAATGTTAATTGATGACAGTTGTGCAGCTCAAAGCCTGCTTACAGCAACCTGCCGTTAGGGCATGGTGCGATCTGTAGTGGTATTCCCCTCGGCAATTTGGTTTCCAAGCGATAATCCAAAAATAAGTTACGGACCTCCATATGCATTACAAATCCCTGTTGTTTTCTTATGAAATCGGTACATGACAGGCTCCGCTATTTCATAAAATCAGAGGATTCATAGGTGTGGCGTCAGGTTGACTCCATGGTTTCTGTTCTTCAAGTTGACTGACAAGGCAATTCAATTTCCTAGTTCATATTTGCTTTTCTTGAAATGCTAAATCCTTCTTTAAAGCACTGTGTCCTAAGTTGAAGCATTTTCAGATAAGTGTCAAAAAATCATCTGATGAAAGTACGTGTGGTTGAATTGTTAGTAGATAAATCATTTTCGTCATGAAGGCAAATTCCAAACAATGTTGTGTTCTGTCGTCTTATGGTTTAATTCTTCATACCAAATGGCATAGCTAGTTCCAGGTTTTATCATGAAGTCCTGATTAACCGACGCGAGGCGCTGGTTACAAATCAGTGACCAACTACTGCGCAGCCGCAGTCGAGTTTCATGAAAAAGCAGACAAAGGCATCACACAGCAGGAACCTTGGCAATCAACCAAAGTCTTCCTCAAAGCAAGAGTCAAACACAGACAGTACAAAAATCGTGGATAACAATTCTACGTGGTGAGTTTAATCTGAAGAGAAAGTTATTCAAAAGGACGCCACAAATGGTGCAAGGTAAATATTTTCAAGTAGTGTGAAATCGAACTTATTAGCACACTTTTGTTATAGCAAAGCACGTACCAGAAAATTCAAAAACATTTAAATTAGACTTTGGTGTAAACCACAACATTAACAAAGGTAAAGGCCGCTGACATGATGTGTTTCTGATTTGCGTTGAATGACGTTTGACTCCATATAATAGAAAAGTTGTACGGAGGACAGTCTACAGTTAAGTTAGTTACCCGTTGATAACACGTCCGACGATGCTGACTGCACAAGGTCTGCAGTGGAGCTTGATGGAGAACTAGACGGCACAGACGATGAGCCTAAGCAGTTAAACATATAAACACAGATCCAGTCTCGTACTTGAACGCCACAAATGTTAGATTTAGCAAAGAATGACTTGGTTAAACACATTTTAATGAAAATTCAATAAGCATTAAGAAACAGCCAAAAAATATAGTGAGTGATACTTTTTCTTGTAACCACATGAAAAACCTCAAGTTATGCACACGAACCTCAAAAACATGCACTGATGAAACACACTGATAAAACTGTGCCATAATATAAAGTTTTTGAATGGGTCGTTCAAAAGAAAAGTCAACAAACCGTAGTTTTTGCCAGACTAGACGAAATGTTTTCGGTACTGATATGAAATAGAAATGTCAAGCTTTAAGTTAACGTTGACTTATTTTTACAGGCTGATAATGTGGCAAATTTCGCTGACAGCACTGCTTCTGTAGAGGGGTTTGGTTGAAAAGCAGACGACACAGACGATGAGCCTAAGCAGTTAATCGCTAAGTTAGCGCTTTAATGTGCACGTAGCGTGTTTCTTTCTTACACATGTACGTGCACATTACCACGCAGTTTGATTAAACAACGGTCGATAAAAATAAACATTATTTGATGCAAAAATTCACAATTAAAAAAGGCAAACCTTGGCAGGTCACTTCGTTCGAACAGTCAAAGTTAAATTTCAAATATGTATAACAACAGTCATGACAACATTCCGAACGGAATACATAAAGAAGCCATTTTTATTACCAGCAGAGGATGAGCCTGCACCAACACTCGAACCAGCAGCTGACGAAGACAAAGCTACAAACAGTCAAACAGGACAAGACTGACAAAGCACTCAGCAAACATGAATTAAGACTGACAAGGCACTCAACAAACATTGGTTAAGACCTTTATATTATTAGTTGCATAACACAGTCTAATTAGGATGTCCTTAGTCGATATGTTTTCACCAGTAAACGCAGGCCAAAAGTCATGTAAGACACAACCAAGAGTAGTTACAAAGCATAAACTACAGTGTATGTAATTCAAGTCGAACAAAGAAACAATTACAACTGGTTATTTTACAATATTGGTGCTGAATTTATTTGAAGGTAATGGATGGTAGCAATCAAAACCATGTGGTGAATTTGCCAGCCTGGCGTCTGCATTTTAGAATAATTGATCAGGAATGTTCAGACGATTGTGAAAGAACAAAACAAATTGGAGAGCGTAAGGTCAATCGTTGATAAAAATGAAACGGTAACGTCTTTTCCACAAGTAAAGTTGCATAAAGCGAAAACAGAAGTGATACTCTTAAAAACTGTACTGGCGTTTTGTGAGATCTCATCTTCAACATTTATATCTAACAAAAATTGGCTGTTTTGGGATCAATGTACCTTTCTTTTTAACAATTTTTAGTAAAAAGGCATGGTCATATTTTCCAATTAATATCAGGTTGGTGAATAGTGAAATCTATCTTCTTTTTAGTTTCAGAAAATACAAACTTTTACTGAATTACACGCTTTAATTTTACAGATGTTTGGCTAAAAAGCTGATCCTACACAACCTAATGAAACCAAAGCCCCAGCAGACAAATATTAAACAAAACAAACAATTAAACGCAAGCAACACTGACACATAAAGGACATTCTTGTTACGGGTGCAAAAAGTCACCTTGTGTAATGGAAGAACTGCCATATCTGCTTGGTTAGTTGCGAGAGGTGGCGACAGGTGTCGCCAGAAACCAAATACGTAAAAAGATATACACTTCGACCAAATATTGCAATAATTATTTCGAACACACCTTTGAATATCTAAAATAACATTAGATCTGTGCAACACTTTTGCATCGTTCCTGAAAATAGCTGACCGACACGCATGGTCGCAAACATTCGGGTATTTTCGTAGCCCCACATTTCAGACAACAAAAATACCCAAGGTGCTCCTGATGCTGAATCGCAAATGGTGACAGCATGGCGAGTTTATCAGTACCGTAAATTCAAGCGTGCTGGTGTTGGCTTGTGCAACGCACCGAGCAGAAAGGAATGTCGGGTGTCAAAATAAATAACCTACCTTGACCAGCTGTAGACGAGGCGCTTGCAGTTTGGGAACCTGTAACAGTCAATCACATGTTACAACTATTTTAAAGTAAGAAGATACAAGCCGTCTTAATTCACATTCAACATTGAATTTGAATGAAAATAAAGTTTCAAGTAACAAAGCATATCCGTCATGGTGAGATACGCCATGGCAAATTAGTGCTATTCAGCCACTTCAAAATTACCCGTATAAAACTACTAGTTTCCCTAAAAAATTTACGATTAAATCCCATGCATGAAAATTGGCCTTCAATACGTATCCAGGCATAATTTTCATTGATGCACAGCGATTGCTCAACTTGGGGCTTTGCATTGTGTTAAGAGTTGCATCTTATTTTGTCTTGCTACAAAAATATTATGTGCTTTAGTTACATCATAGCACAACGACAATGCAGAACAGCTGATCAAAACTAAAAAATCAGTGCCAATCACCGGTCGCGCAGTGTACTGCGTGGGATAGCAGACGAAATCACTGGAAAACGTAATCCCAAAGAATAAGTTTGAAAATGGAAAAAATAAAGTGACCCATTGTTCTCTGAACAGGCCCATAGATTTGAGGCCCTGTGGGAGGTTTATGGACAAGGACATCGTTGAAAGCTGTTAGGGTATTAATATTTTTTCGCTAATTATGACAGATCTTTGACGAAACCTTAAAGGTTTCCTTGAACGTGTAAACTTAGCTCCTGTAAGGCGTTAAAAGCATCAATCTGACCACACTGAAGTTATAAAATGTCAGATACAATGAGCAGTTGTGATTGTTGTCCCGGATTTTCGTCTTACCGTGAGAAACATTAAAAGCTATGAAGGACCCGAGAAAATTTTGTTTAACTTGGGAATGTTATATCTCGGAGACGGCTGATCGGATTCTTGTGAAATTTTCAGGTACTTTGGATGATGCACTGTTCTTAAAAATAATAAAAGTGATTGTTTTGGAAATATTCCACTTTTGCACGGGGGACTATCAAAATTGATTTTTTAGCGTTTTTTCTAAAAACTCTTGATTTGCCTAAAAATGATATTGTAAATTGTAACGGGGGTTTTGAAATTTTGTCTTGAATGTTTATATTTTGATACCCTTGATTATCTTTCTTTTTGGATAAATATTGCTATGAACACATGGTCATGGGACTCAATTAATGGCAGATTAAGACAAAGTCAAAACCCAAACTCTGCAGGCTTTCAGCTTTCAGAATGCTTATACTTTTAATGAGATTGAATCTACAGTTTTGTGAATGCTTGGCTAAACAAGCATGCTTTTCTATAAGGTCCCGCATAGTCTTAATGAGCGACTCGATATTCAAGATGAGGTTCTCGGGAATGAAAGTCCGGGCAGCGGCGAATGTTCGAAACTACTAAAATCGGCCATAAGCTATTGAACTTTCGTGCTTTATTAGCTGTTTCCTCGCAGTGACGCAATATAGTGCGAAAAGACTGCATTTGATGTGCCAACGTTTGAATGATCAGATAATGCATTCTTGTGTCTATAAGGATAGTCCAATTCAACTAGCTAGAATGACAAAAACCGTTGCTGGAAGACTGAATGCATTCAATATTTGTTATAACAGACACATGAACGTTAGATTCAGCGAAGACCGACTCAGTTAAACACATTGTCAATGACAATTACGTAAGCATTAACAAAGCTTGTAGAACAAATTTTGCGTATCATTCTTTTCCAAATAACCACTCTCGTTACGCACACAGTTATTACAAAGCATGGATGGCAAGCATTGGCCAAAACTCTGCCATAAAATGTAGTGTCAAGTGGCATTTCTGACATGCTCTCGATAACTTGTCGGAAGCCACAGAATGTTTCTCAAAATGGCATGTCATAATAGCTTTAAGTTGAAGGAGAGCTCCGATTAAACCTCATTACCGGCTGATACTGCGGCAGATGACGTTGGCTGCACAGCACCTGCAGATGAGCTTGATGGGGAGGACGACACAGACGATGAGCCTAAGCAGTCAAACATAAGCACTTAAACGCAAGCCGACTTCAAATGCACAGTGTTAAATGCATGGTCACAACGTGACCTGTAAAAGATTATGCATGCTTTGCGCATGAACAAGCTAGGTTAACACATAAACACATGAAAACCGACAAATACATGCTGTATATGTTAAATACATGTTGTATCAGGTTAAATGCATGTTGCATCAGGTTAAATACGTGTTGTATCAGGTTAAATACGTGTTGTATCAGGTTAAATACGTGTTGTATCAGGTTAAATACGTGTTGTATCAGGTTATATACCTGTTGTATCAGGTTAAATACGTGTTGTATCAGGTCAAATACGTGTTGTATCAGCTTAAATACATGTTGTATCAGGTTAAATACTGAGCCAACGTCGTTTTCATGTTTATATTGAATACGATGTTTGTGAGATACATATAGATGTACACCTGCACCTGTGACTTCAAAACTTTACTCGAGGCCTCGCTTGAAAACTGACGAATCGCGTGTCAGTATTTTTTTCTATTTTATACAGTATGATTATCCCCAGGATAAGTTGGATCGCTGCATGACATTAAAAGTATTGTTTAAGTGCATCAATGTGACTTGTGATGACGTGTAATGCTGTGCTGTCAGTGGTGCAACCTCTACCCAACAGGGAGCGGTTCCGTAACAACAATAACAACACACTACTGTGCGTCATCATGTCATTGTGCAACAGCCCATCTGACGTCATGCAATACAACGTTACTGGATGATAGTAACCCAACAAACTCAGACACTTTGGTTAAAAAGCCAAAAAGGGGCCAAATTTTCATTCCCATTATAATGATTAAAACAATGGAACACGAAATGAAAATGCTTAGTTCAGGCATTCAGTTCGCAGGAATGAAATTTAAACTATTCGGTTTACATCAATCTTAGCTACACGCACATTTTTGAGGCAAATGAAGAACCTGAATATGCAGTTAACCAAACGAAACTAAACCATTATCACCACAAGCTATTAAGACATAAATTTCACAAAGCTGGTTTCTTAATTTAATTAAAGTGTTTAATGTACCATAACTAAATACACTGGTAAAACTTTTCTGTTTGTGGTGAGCAAAATCTCAATTTTGAATTCAGTCAAAAGGTTAAGTGAGGCCAAAACGGAAAACGCTAGTCTAGAAAGTTCAGGAAGAGAGTTTCAAAAATAATACTTTGCCTGAGTATGTACGTGTGTGTAAGTGGATTAACACTTTGCAATTTTCTAAAAAAACATGTTATGAAGGGTACATCTGATAACTTGCCAAATATAATTTTGTTTGCAATTTTGTAAGCGCTTTTATCAATAGAAAGAACAAAAACACGACTCCGTGTTAAAAGCATTACATAAAAAGCCATTTTTATTACCAGCAGATGATGAGCCTGCACCAACACTCGAACCAGCAGCGGACGAAGACAAAGCTACAAACGGTCAAAGACGATGAGACTGACAAGGCAAGCAAAACATGAGACTTTGGTGTTATTAGTAAAAGGACATTAAGAGCAAAGCACTCCATGATCATGGCGTCATTCCATCGGTAGATGTAAGTCAAAAACCAATGATATCATTAGGCAGGTGCAGCGGTTGTGCGTTGTGGGACAGGATGTTTCAAACTGGCCCCAGCAATTAATTTGAACATAACGGATGGTCGCAAATTGAGATATAGTGCCAATTTTCCAATCTTTCAACTTCACAGTTAACAAAAGGTAGATCACTTTAATTGTAATTTTGAAATTAAAATCCCTTTGCATATCCAGAATCAGGCCATTAATAATTGTTTCAATACAATTCCATACTAATGCCAGATCGTGAAACTAAAATACAAATTCGACACAGTAATGACGGTCTGATTTTCAAACAATAAGTATTGTGAAACATACAATTGATGGCTTGACACAAATAATTTAATAGCACCAGTTAATGCCATTTAGTAAGCGTTTTCATCAATAGGAAGAACAAAAATTTCAGCTCAATGTTAAAACAATACATATAAGAAGCCATTTTTATTACCAGCAGACGATGAGCCCGCACCAACACTCGAAGAAGCAGCTGACGAAGACAAAGCTACAAACAGTCAAGCAGGACAAGAATGACAAGACACTAGACAAACATGAGTCAAGACTGACAAGACACTTAACACACATGTATTAAGAATGACAAGACACTTAACGGACATGAATTAAGAATGACAAGACACTCAACAAACATGTACTAAGAATGACAAGACACTTAAAAGACATGAATTAAGAATGACAAGACACTCAACAAACATGAATTAAGATTGTGGTGTTATCGGTAAAATGACATTATGAGTAAAACATTGCATAATCATGCCATCATTTCATCAGTAGATTTTTAAATTAATGTTTTTTCAATAAGTTGTATATTGATAGCAAATTGTGAATGTAAAGAACGAATTTTACACCATTTTGTAGGTCAGATTTTCTAAAATTGCATATTGTGATATGTACACTTCATAGATTGACACAAATGATTTTGATAGCACCAATTAATGCAATTTTGTAAGTGTCTTTATGAATAGGAAGAACAAAAATACAACTCAATGTTAAAAGCAATACATAACAGAAGCCATTTTTATTACCAGCAGATGATGAGCCTGCACCAACACTCGAAGCAGCAGCTGACGAAGACAAAGCTACAAACAGTCAAACGAGACAAGACTGACAAGGCACTCAACAAACATGTATTAAGAATGAAAAGACACTCAACAGATGCGAGTTAAGAATGACAAGACACTCAACAAACATGAATGAAGACTTTGATGTTATTAGTAAAAGGAAATTACGAGCAAAACACTGCATAACCATGCAGTCATTTCATCAATATATAGAAGTCAACCAATAATGGTATCGGGCATGTGCCGCGTTTGAGCGCAATAGAAATAATTGGGAAAGCTTGTTTCCAACTGGATCCTTAAAATATTTGAAACCGAATAGATGGCCGCAAATTGAGATATAGTGCCAATTCACCAACTTTTCAACATCACAGTTCACAGAAGTTGGATCCTTTTAATTGTAATTTTAAAATCAAATTCCCTTCGCATATCCAGAACCAGGCCTTTAATAAATTTTTGAATGAATTAATGACAAATTGTGAATGTAAATAACAAACTCGACAATATAATGCCTATCGGATTTTCTAAAAATGCATATTGTGAAATGTACGATTGATAGCTTGACACAAATACTTTCAGTAGCACCAATTAATGCAATTTTGTAAGCGATTACATCATTAGAAACAAAAAAGTGCTAATAAATGTTAAAAGCAATACATAACAGAAGCCATTTTGTTACCAGCAGATGATGAGCCTGCACCAACACTCGAAGCAGCAGCTGACGAAGACAAAGCTACAAACAGTCAAACAGGACAAGACTGACAAGTCACTCACCAAACATGTATTAAAATCGACAAGACACTCAACAAATATGAATTAAGACTTTGATGTTATTAGTAAAAGGACTTTGTGAGCAAAACACTACATAGTCATGGCGTCATTTCATCACTAGATGTAAGTCGACCAAATGATAGGATTGGACAAGTGCAGCGTTTGAGCGCATTAGAAATAATTGGAACCCCTTGTTTCCAACTGGTTCCTTGAAATAATTGGAGCCTAATGGATGACCGCAAATTGGGATACAGTGCTAATTTGCCAACCTTTTTTAACTTCACAGTTTACAAAAGTTGTATCCCGTTAATTGTAATTTTAAAATCAAAGTCCCTTTGCATATCCAGAATCAGGGCATTGATAAAGTTTTCAATTAATTTGTAAATCACTGACAAATTTTGAATGTAAATAACTAACTGGACATAATATGTCTCTCAGATTTTCTAAAAATCCATATTTTCAAACATACAATTGATATCTTGACTCAAATAATTTTAGTAGCAATTTTGTATGCGTTTACATGAATAGAAAGAACACAAATACCACTCAGTGTTAAAAGCAATACATAAAAGAAGCCATTTTTATTACCAGCAGATGATGAGCCTGCACCAACACTCGAAGCAGCAGCTGACGAAGACGAAGCTACAAACAGTCAAACACCACAAAACTGACAAGGCACTCGACAAATATGAATTAAAACTTTGATGTTATTAGTAAAAGGACTTCGCATATCCAGAACCAGGCCTTTAATAAATTTTTGAATGAATTAATGACAAATTGTGAATGTAAATAACAAACTCGACAATATAATGCCTATCGGATTTTCTAAAAATGCATATTGTGAAATGTACAATTGATAGCTTGACACAAATAATTTTAGTAGCACCAATTAATGCAATTTTGTAAGCGTTTACATCAATAGAAAGAACAAAAATGCCACTCAGTGTTAAAAGCAATACATATAAGAAGAAACAATTGCGGCTGTTTGTTTCAAATTGGATTCTTAAGATAATAATAGATGGCTGCAAATTGAAATATAGTGACAATTTGCTAGTCTTTCATCTTCACAGTTCACAGACTTTGGACCTCTTTAAATTCCAAAATCCCTTTGCATATCCGGAATCAGGTCATTAATATTTTTTCAATAAATTTGTACAATGACGACAAATTTTGAATGTGAAACACGAACTCGAAAGCATTGTGTCTGTCGGATTTTGTAAAAATTAATATTGTGAAATGTACAATATATAGCCTGACTCAAATAATTTTAACAGTACTAATTAATACAAATTTGTAAGCTTTTTGGTCAATAGAAAGAACAAAAATGCCACTCAGTGTTAAAAGCATTACATAAAAAGCCATTTTTATTACCAGCAGATGATGAGCCTGCACCAACACTCGAACCAGCAGCTGACGAAGACAAAGCTACAAACAGTCAAACACCACAAGACTGACAAGGCACTCGACAAACATGTATTAAGAATAACAAGACACTTAACAGACATGAATTAAGAATGACAAGACACTCAAAAAACATGAATTAAAATTTTGTTGTTTTTTGTAAAATGACATTACGAGCAAAACATTGCATAATCATGCCGTCATTTCATCTGTAAATTTTTGAATTAATAATTTTTCAATAAATTTGTATATTGATAGAAAATTGTGAATGTGAAGAACGAATTTGACAACATTATGTCAGTCGGGTTTTCTAAAATTGCATATTGTTAAATGTACAAGTAATACATTGACACTCAACAAACATGAATTAAAACTTTAATTTGATGTTATTAGTTGAAAGAAATTACGAACAAAACACTGCATAACCTTTGGGTCATTTCATCAGTAGACGTAAGTCAACCAATAACGGTATAGGGCATGTGCAGCGCATTAGAAGTAACTGGGAAAGCTTGTTTCCAACTGGATCCTTAAAATATTTGGAACCGAATGGATGGCCGCAAATTGAGATATAGTGCCAAAACGTCAACCTTTTAACACCACAGATCACAGAAGTTGGATCTTTTTATTTGTAATTTTAAAATCAAATTCCTTTTGCATATCCAGAAACAGGCCATTACCAAATTTCTTAATACATTTGTAAATTAATGACAAATTGTGAATCTAAATAACGAACTCGACACCACTTTGTCTCTTGAATTTTCTAAAAATGCATATTGTGAAATGTACAATTGATAGCTTGAAACAAATAATTTTATTAGCACCAATTAATGCAATTTTGTAAGCGTTTACATCATTAGAAACAAAAAAATGCCACTCAGTGTTAAAAGCAATACATAAAAGAAGACATTTTTATTACCAGCAGATGATGAGCCTGCACCAACACTCGAACCAGCAGCGGACGAAGACAAAGCTACAAACAGTCAAACAGGACAAGACTGACAAGGCACTCAACAAACATGAATTTAGTCTGACAGGTCACTCACCAAACATGTATTAAGACCGACAAGACACTCAACAAACATGAATTAAGACTTTGATGTTATTAGTAAAAGCACTTTGCGAGCAAAACCCTGCATCATCATAGAGTCATTTCATCAGTAGATGTAAGTCGAACAAAGATAGTATTGGGCAAGTACAGCGTTTGAGCGCATTAGAAATAATTGGGACCTCTTGTTTCCAACTGGATCCTTGAAATAATTGGAACGTAATGAATGGCCGCAAATTGATATATAGTGCCAATTTGCCAACCTTTTAACTTCACAGTTCACAGAAGTTGTATTCCTTTAATTGTAATTTTAAAATCAAAATCACTTTGCATATCCATAATCAGGGCATTAATAAATTTTTGAACAGATTTGTAAAATAATGACGACTTGTGAATGTAAATAACGAACTCGACAAAATTGTGTCTAAAAATCCATATTCTCATATATGAAATTGACAGCTTGAAACAGACAATTATAGTAGCATCAAATAATGCAATTTGTAAGCGTTTACATCAATAGAAAGAACAAGAATGCCACTCAGTGTTAAAAGCAATACATAAAAGAAGCCATTTTTATTACCAGCAGATGATGAGCCTGCACCAACACTTGAACCAGCAGCTGACGAAGACAAAGCTACAAACAGTCAAACACCACAAGACTGACAAGGCATTCAATAAACATCAATTCAGACTGACAAGGCACTCAACAAACATGCATTAAGACTTTGATGTTATTAGCAAAAGGACTTTACGAGCAAAACACTGCATAATCATGCGGTAATTTCATCAGTAGATGCAAGTCGACCAATGATAGTATTGGACAAGTGCAGCGCTTGAGCGCATTAGAAATAATTGGGACCCCTTGTTTCCAACTGGATCCTTAAAATAATTAGAACGTAATAGATGGGGGCAATTTGAAATATAGTGGCAATTTGCCAATCTTTCAACTTCAGAGTTCACAGAAGTTGGATTTCTTTCATTGCAATTTTAAAATAAAATTCCTTCTGCATATTCATAATTAGACCATTGGATATTTTTTCAATGAATTTGTACATTAATGAAAAATATTGAGTGTAAAAAACGAACTCGACACAGTTATTCCGTCGGATTATCTAAACATGCATATTGTGAAATGTACAATTGATAGCTTGACACAGATAACATTAATAACCTCCATTAGTGCATTTAAATGAGTGATTTCATCAACAGCAAGAACAAAAATATCACTCAGTGTAAAGCAGTACATAAAAGAAGCCATTTTATTACCAGCAGATGATGAGCCTGCACCAACACTCGAAGCAGCAGCTGACGAAGACAAAGCTACAAACAGTCAAACAGGACAAGACTGACAAGGCACTCGACAAACATGAATTAAAACTTTGATGTTATTAGTAAAAGGACTTTGCAAGCAAAGCACTGCATCATCATAGAGTCATTTCATCAGTAGATATAAGTCGACCAAATACAGTATTGGGCAAGTACAGCGTTTGAGCGCATTAGAAATAATTGGGACCTCTTGTTTCCAACTGGATCCTTGAAATAATTGGAACGTAATTAATGGCCGCAAATTGATATATAGTGCCAATTTGCCAACCTTTTAACTTCACAGTTCACAGAAGTTGTATTCCTTTAATTGTAATTTTAAAATCAAAGTCCCTTTGCATATCCATAATCAGGGCATTAATAAATTTTTGAACAGATTTGTAAAATAATGACGACTTGTGAATGTAAATAACGAACTCGACAAAACTGTGTCTATAGGATTTTCTAAAAATCCATATTGTCAAATATGAAATTGATAGCTTGACACAAACAATTTTAGTAGCACCAAATAATACAATTTTGTAAGCGTTTACATCAATAGAAAGAACAAAAATGCCACTCAGCGTTAAAAGCAGTACATAAAAGAAAACATTTTTATTACCAGCAGATGATGAGCCTGCACCAACACTTGAACCAGCAGCGGACGAAGACAAAGCTACAAACAGTCAAACACCAAAAGACTTACAAGGCATTCAATAAACATCAATTCAGACTGACAAGGCACTCAACAAACATGCATTAAGACTTTGATGTTATTAGCAAAAGGACTTTACGAGCAAAACACTGCATAATCATGGCGTCATTTCATCACTAGATGCAAGTCGACCAGTGATAGCATTGGGCAAGTCCAGCGTTTGAGCGCATTAGAAATAATTGGAACCTCTTGTTTCCAACTGGATCCTTAAAACAATTAGAACGTAATAGATGGGGGCAATTTGAAATATAGTGGCAATTTGCCAATCTTTCAACTTCAGAGTTCACAGAAGTTGGATTTCTTTCATTACAATTTCAAAATAAAATTCCTTCTACATATTCATAATTAGGCTATTGGATATTTTTTCAATGAATTTGTACATTGATGAAAAATCGTGAGTGTAAAAAAAACTCGACACTGTTAGTCCGTCGGATTTTCTAAGCATGCATATTGTGAAATGTACAATTGATAGCTTGAAACATGTAATATTAATAACCCCTATTAGTGCAATTAAATGAGTGATTTCATCAACAGAAAGAAAAAACACAAAGTGTTAAAAGCAATACATAAATGAAGCCATTTTATTACCAGCAGATGATGAGCCGGCACCAACACTCGAACCAGCAGTTGACGAAGACAAAGCTACAAACAGTCAAACAGGACAAGACTGACAAGGCACTCAACAAACGTGAAATAAGACTGACAAAGCACCCAACAAACATTATTAAGGCTGACAAGACATTCAACAAACATGAATTAAGACTTTAATTTGATGTTATTAGTTGAAAGACTTTACGAGCAAAATATTGCATAATTGTGGCGTCATTTAATCAGTAGATGTAAGTCAAAAATGATATCATTAAGCCTGTGCAGCGCTTGTGCCTTGTAGAAACAATTGGGGCTATTTCTTTCAAAGTGGATCCTTAAAAAAACTGAACGTAATGGACGGCCGAAAATTGAAATATAGTGCCAATTTGCTAATCTTTCGACTTCAGAGTTCACTGAAGTTGGATCTCTTTAATTATAATTTTGAATTTTCCTTTGCATACCAAGAATCTTAATTGTTTCGATGCATTTGCACATAGAGGGCAGATAGGTATTAAAATGCAAATTTGACACAATTATGTCTGTCGGATTTTCTAAGAATGAATACTGTGAAATGTACAATTATTAACTTGACACAAATGATTTTATTAGCACCCAATTAATGCAATTTTCTAAGTGTTTTCATCAATAGAAAGAACACAAAACCACTCAGTGTTAAAAGCTGCACATATAAGAAGCCATTTTTATTACCAGCTGACGATGAGCCGGCACCAACACTCGAAGCAGCGGCGGACGAAGACAAAGCTACAAACAGTCAAACAGGACAAGACTGACAAGACACTCGACAAACATGAGTTAAGACTGACATGGCACTCAACAAACATGAATTAAGACTGACAAGACACTGGACCATTAAAATAATTTGAACAAAATGGAGAGCCGCAAATTGAGATATAGCGCCAATTTGCTAGTCTTTCAACTTCACAATTCACAGAAGTTGGATCTCTTTAAATTCCAAAATCCCTTTGCATATCCTGAATCAGGCCATTAATATTTTTTCAATGAATTTGTACAATGATGACAAATTGTGAATGTGAAAAACGAATTCGAAACCATTGCGTCTGTCGGATTTTGTAAAAATGCATATTGTGAAATGTACAATTGATAGCTTGACACAAATAATTTTAATAGAACCAATTAATGCAATTTTGTAAGCGTTTACATCAATAGAAAGAACAAAAATGCCACTCAGTGTTAAAAGCAATACATATAAGAAGCCATTTTTATTACCAGCAGATGATGAGCCGGCACTAACACTCGAACCAGCAGCGGACGAAGACAAAGCTACAAACAGTCAAACACCACAAGACTGACAAGGCACTCAACAAACATGAATTAAGACTGACAAGGCACCCAACAAACATGAATTAAGATTGACAAGGGACTCAACAAACATGAATTAGGACATGGATGTTATTAGCTGATGGACATGACGAGCAAAACACTACATAGTCATGGCGGTATTTCATCCGTAGATGTAAGTCAAAAACCATATATCATTAGGCATTTGCAGCGCTTCTTTCTTATAGAAACAATTGCGGCTGTTTGTTTCAAATTAAATTCTTAAGATAATAATAGATGGCTGCAAATTGAAATGTAGTGACAATTTGCTAGTCTTTCATCTTCACAGTTCACAGACTTTGGACCTCTTTAAATTCCAAAATCCCTTTGCATATCCGGAATCAGGTCATTAATATTTTTTCAATAAATTTGTACAATGACGACAAATTTTGAATGTGAAACACGAACTCGAAAGCATTGTGTCTGTCGGATTTTGTAAAAATTAATATTGTGAAATGTACAATATATAGCCTGACTCAAATAATTTTAACAGTACTAATTAATACAAATTTGTAAGCTTTTTGGTCAATAGAAAGAACAAAAATGCCACTCAGTGTTGAAAGCAATACATATAAGAAGCCATTTTTATTACCAGCAGATGATGAGCCTGCACCAACACTCGAACCAGCGGCGGACGAAGACAAAGCTACAAACAGTCAAACAGGAAAAGACTGACAAGACACTCGACAAACATGAGTTAAGACTGACAAGGCACCCAACAAACATGAATTAAGATTGACAAGGGACTCAACAAACATGAGTTAGGACATGGATGTTATTAGCTGATGGACATGACGAGCAAAACACTACATAGTCATGGCGGCATTTCATCCGTAGATGTAAGTGAAAAACCAACCATATCATTAGGCATGTGCAACGCTTGTTTGCTTTAGAAACAATTGCGGCTCTTTGTTTCAAATTGGATCCTTAAAATAAAAAACAGATGGCTGCAAATTGAAATATAGCGCCAATTTGGCAATTTTTCAACTTCACAAGTCACAGAAGTTGGCTCTCTTTAACTATAATTTTGAAATTAAAATCCCTTTCCATGCCGAGAATCAGGTAATTAATAATTGTTTCAATACATTTCCGCAGATGGCAAATCGCGATACATGTATTGAAATGCATATTAGGCACCGTTACGTCTGCCGGATTTTTTAAAAATGAATATTGTGAAATGTATAATTTTAATAGCACTAATTAATGCAATTGAGTAATCGTTTTCAACTACTAAAAGAACAAAACTACCTCTCCTTGTCAAAAAGTAACACACAAAAGAAGCCAATTTTTATTACCAGCAGATGATGAGCCCGCAACAACACTCGAACCAGCAGCTGACGAAGACGAAGCTACAAACAGTCAAAGACGACAGCACTGACCACGCTTTCAACAAATATGAAATAAAACTGACAAGGCACTCAACAATTATGACTGAGACTGACAAGGCACTCAACAAATATGAATTTAGACTGGTAAGGCACTCAACAAACATAGAATTGAGACACCAATGCCGTAAGTTTTCCTAATGCGATTCAATTCGAACGCACATGGGTGGTATTTCAAGCCTGGGCTGCATTAGACATATCGGCATCCTAAACTTGTAATTAAATATTTGTTACGTAGAAGTAACGGAACTTGAGTAATGTACATCTGATTGCTTGGCGTGAATTATTTCTCAGCAGCATTTTACACAAGGTGTAAAATAAACGGCAAAAAACAACACTTCTTTTTTATAAAAGTTTTTAAAAGAAGCCATTTTATTACCAGCTGATGATGAGACGTCACTAGCATTCAGAGCAGCGGAAGACGAAGCTACAAATAAACAAACAGGACCTTTCTGACAAGGCATTCAACACGTAAGACTGATAAGGCATTCGACAAACATGACCAATACTTTGCATTGGACAAAGATTTTAGAATGATTACCTCGCACTTGATCCCGGATTGTTTTGAACGAAAGTGCGCTGATACCATGTACCAAAAAGCATTTGTTATGGAAATGAACATGGACCAGAAAGGTTATGACTTTGAAAATCTTGAAATTCATCTTTGATAATTAAGTTTGTCAACAAATAATTGGTAGGAAAGTTTAGGAATTAAGGTGAAAAGCAAAGCAGTTGCTTTTGATTGACCTGGTTTAATTTCTGCTCGCCATTGGTATATAGAAAGAGAAGGCAGTTGTAGAAATATGAGTTCGCTTACCTTGGCTGGTGGCGTTTACCGTCTGGGAAGCTCCCATCGAGGAGGAGCCTAAAACAGTCAAAAATAGCTTAAGCTGCAAGAGCGAGAGACACATGCAGTACCAAGTATTCAAATTCAATCTTAAATTTCATGAAAAACTTGTATGTAAAAGACATATTTGCAAAATCAACTGGACAGGCTTAGTCATGAGATTGGCTCGAAAGCTTTTTCAAACAGTTCATAAACATCAGCAATGATGCATTGCACAGACATTTAGTTTTCATGTGACTAGCTGACAGTGTATTAGCAATTATTACACGATGAATGATACTAATATTCTCCGACTGGCTGAAATGCAGTACGATAACTCCCGATATACCGCAATGTTGACCAATGTGTCCGTGGAATACCGCTTTACGTTCATACCGCCTGAACATCAGACTTGACCAATCAGAAGCCTGACATCTACAAGAGCGGACGAAGTCAGTGCATCAAAGCGAAAAGAACAAGCTAATTTTATAAGAAACAAAAATCAGAGAAAATAAGCATCAATGGTCATGAAATAAAACAAATACAGACCTATCCCGCGAGCGTATCAGGTCATATGAGCATCAGGAAAGCGACGCTGTTTTCCCGCGGTCCATATGACATGATATCGCCCTCGTACATAGAAACGTTGTCAAAATTTACCGTTAACACTTGAAGTCGCATTAATGGTTGAACTTGAATTGGCGTTTACCGATGAAGACGCTGTCGCATTTGTCGATACAGTTGCATTCGCGTTTGTCGAAGAAGTTGCAGTTACATTTGATGCACTTGAACTCGCATTTGATGCTGCAGTTGATGTAGCCTGCACCGCCGATGACGATCCTGTAATAAAACACATACATCAGCGAATGAAGAGGATTTTGAAATTCCTTATTCCTCTATTCATCCCATGTGTGCTCTGATCATGTTCTGTATAAAAAATTCGCCAACTGTGTGCAACTATTTATTTCGTTTTACCCTAATAACAATCACTTGATACTTCATTTTCAATATTATTTTGCTTGTTTGAATTAAGTAAGCGATTGAAGCAATTGAGTAATAACCCGGTACATTATTATTTCCAGAGTTCGTATAATTTTCGACATAATTTACCGTTTGCAGTTGAAGTCTGATTTGATGTTACAGTCCCGTTAGAGATGCCGGAGGTCGATGACGCTGTAGTTGTATTGGCTTGCGCTGTAGATGTTGCATTCACGGTTACAGTTGTCGTACCTACAGTAAAATGTGTAAATCATTGAACACATGGAATTCTGTTTGACTTAATCTTGTATGTTTAATTCAAAAGATGGATCAAACCTTTTCAGCTGCATTGCGCTTACTTTAAAACTTTATGTCTACAGCATTCTGCATATGTCGCTGACATACGTAAGGATGACGCTAACAAATCGGCTGACTTCTGGCCTCATATAGTTGACTCTAGCATGTAAATCTCTCGTTTCCGGAACTGTAGAAAGCTTACGGTGTAGAAAATACAGATATTTGTTAGTAAGAATACTATATCTTTTCTGAAAGCAGAATTTGGTTTTTGCGTTAATACTAATCTGTTGTTGCACGTGACCATGTTTGTCTTAGTAAAATTTAGCATAAAAGAAAGGTTCACTCATAACAAAATAACGACATCGATTACGCAAAATTGTTTAATGTAAATGATCCGAATACGAAATCTCAAAAACAGTGTTACAGTTCTTTTTGTCGTCATTTCATCTTCATTTTATGTATTTTGTCATTTCTCTATGAATATCGTAATGGTCCTATTCTTTAAGAGCCTCTCATGCAAATAAGAATCCATTTTAAAGTAATTCCCAATACCGTTTTGAAAAACTGTATCTGAAAATTTGGTTTTTCTGGTATAGTCGTGGAATTGAGAAGGGTCATTACAAATGTATTCATAAAAGACACAACCTTTTCTACTGGTAAAAGTTGTTGTCTTCGTTTTACTGTCTGCTGGTATAAATTTAAGACTTGACAGAGGAGAACAGTAGAAATTAACATCAGCATATTCAAATTTGAAAAAGAAATACAAAGCTCTGAATATACACACATAGTCGACCTTTCATGGTCGGTGACGTCAATGGTAATTCGCTATTGGTCAGTACTTAGATTGTGAAGGTAAGTAGCTAACTGATGTTAAAGCAATGATATCACTCTCGTTAGTTTCGAAACAGTTTATCCGTGACCACAACCTGTTTTCAACTTACAAGTAACTCTTGCGACACCCAAGACTGCGACAAGCAGCACGCACGCGTGCCACTGTACCTGCAAGTTCATTCTGAAAAAGACAGATTCATTTTACAGTTATGCTTCATTTTTTATCATCTTGCCAGTAAGACTTTAAGAACAGTACGCGCAACCATTCAGTGTACACCGGTCTGTTTGGATACTGCAGTGGCGGACTTAGGGGGTGCAAGGAGGCCATGGCCCCCCTAAAATTCTCCCAGATACCATTTAGGAGTTCGGGGTGCGAATTGCTGAGTAGCATATGCGCGCTCCCAAGGGGTTTCGAGGTGCGAATACACAATGCATAGGCCTTGAACAAAGCACGTTTACCGTTTTTTAGTAATAAGGTCCACAAACCCAAAAATTCGAGACCCCTGAATCCCTACGTTTTAGGTTGGGCGCGCGCATGTGGCGAAATTCTGGTTATTCCTGTGCCCTGACCTTCCCCCCCCCAACTCAAAATCCTGGATCCACCCCTGATAGTGAAGTAACGTACTGATTGTCAGAAACTTCCCGAAACCAGGTTTTTATCTCATCAAATTACGTCAATCATTTCGAATTTTTTACTGATCCTATCAACAAATCTACTAACATGGCCAACACAGTGCGTTTTGTTGACTATTCGCTTACATGTGAGCCTAACAATTGTGGAAAAATCAATTTTTTGAGCTAATTAGTGTATACAACACGGGGGCTTTGTTAATATTGACACACATTACGATGGCGCGTTTAGAATTTGTGACTTAAACGCAAGTTAAAGCCTATGTAAACGATATTTTGTTGTCAAAAAATGGACTGTTTCCACAGCCACTGGCGTATTTGCTCTTGCAACAATAGTTTGGTGAACCAAAGTTAGTTTTCACAAAAGGCTTCTGTTTATTACTCATTTAAATAAGGTTTTGGGTTGCAAGAAACGAGATAGTGAGGCTAGTGTGATCGCGTGCTTTGCTTCTGATACGTGCGTAAACTAGTTTGTTGCGTATGATATTTGGCTGAACGCAGGCTGTGAAAGATATACAAATGCAAGTATTTGCATCCTTTGCATCATGTTCTTATGTTAAACACGATTTCATTTGGTTAGGCCGTTTCTTTTTCGATTTGTGGTTGAGAATGTAGTTGACGGGTTTTAACGAGGTGGCGCCACATAACAATATATATTCTTTGAGAAACGAGTGACGTGACCCTTTTAATCTGAAGCAAACGCCAAAGAAGATCAATCGCAAGAACATGTATTTTTTAATAAACTGATATTCGTTTGCTAATGAATGACGAAAATTCTAATCATGGAACAAACTCTGTTTTCTCAGTAGCACGTTTCCTCAACGTTGAATGTCTTGACTGCGCGTCTAGTTCACACGAAGTGATGTTTTTTTTGTTCCCATCGCGACAAATTCTGTTTACCTGGCACACATGCGTCATAAAGCCTTCGGCAAAGAAATCTCGGCAGCGACTCGCACCAAGTGGTAATCCAAATATCACGTGGACAAAAGCGACATTCAAAAACGCATGTTTAAAATGGTAAACGCAAATTCGCCATTGTCTACATAGTGTTTGCAGAAGCACAATTCCTTTTTAGATTTTTTGTGTTCAATGCCAACATTTGCTTTTGTGTTTGTCTTACCAGCCTTGTTAAGCGTTGATTTAGAAAATTTTACTGGAGCTGTGACGCGGAATAATGCGTCAGTCTACATGTAGATCGCCAACTCTTTCTATAGCTGCTATGCTTATGTGACGAGAGAAAACCAAGTGATCTCAGCAAAATACTAAACTAGTTACCGTAAAGGTGTAAATTTTGCAAGAACAAATCGTTGACTATTTTATTGAAAACCTAGTTTTGATGATTCATTTTACAAAAAGTTCGAAAAGATTGGAAATTTAAAGTAACAATTAACAAAATAAATTATGAGTATGATTTCTATCAATAGGCGTTCAAAATTTTCCGTTCAAAGTAAAAAAGAAAAAGCACATTATTTTAAATATGACACAAATTGGTTTATAAAAAGTCTTTTTTCGCTTCATTACCATTGAAATGTCACGAAACGAATCGAAACACAAACCAAACTAACACATTTTCCTACAACGCTATTTCATTTTTTAAGTCAACAAATTTAATGAAGAGTTGTGAAATTGGTTTTATTTCTAATGACCAACATGAAATTCGCATTATTCTAAAGTAGGGACATTTGAAATTTGATTCTAGACTTACACAAAGGCGAGAGGATTCTGTGGGAGAACACGTTACTGTGGTGATTAACGTTTTCTTAAACGAAAATTGGCTTCTAACTTATAAAATACGTATACGTATAGTGCCTAAATTAATTAAAATAACCTTGACACGTTTTAATTCATGTATTTTGAATGGGGGCTCACCTTTGATATTGCAAATAAGTACAAGCAAGAATGAATGTTTCTTTTAAAACAAGAATAGTAGTGCTTATAAACAGTGTAATAAATTTTGAAATCTACAAACTTTTTAGTGTTCAAAAACTTTTTAGATCGTTCTCATTCTAAATTCCGACTACTGCTGTAAAGCGATGAGTTCAAGGTCAACTCGCGAAGAAAACACGTCAGTTGTGATGTCGTGAATGCGCAATTCGTATTGAATATTGCAGTTGCTTCATGAAGCGAAAATTGTTTAATTTAGACTAAATTCCCCTGTGTATGAGCAGGTTAGTTCCATTTTGGCTTCAATTCGACAATATCGATCAGCTCAAATCACAAACACGGACAAGCAGTCTACAAAATCCCACGGGACAAGAAAACAAAAATTTGCGTTTCCCAATAAACGAATTCCTGGGGCTGGAGTCTATTCTTTTTACTCGAAATCGAGCACGAAATTATTTTTAACATTTTCTGTTCTGCTTTGGTGCGAAGTCAAAATCAAAATAAGTGTCTATTATTCTGTGCTGGAGTACATTACGGAATACGTGGACCGCTGTGTAATGCATTTTGCACTTGATGACCCCAGCATTAAATTCGAAATCTCGAGTTTTTATTCGAAATCTCGAGTTTTTACTCGAAATCTCGAGTTTTTATTTGAGCTCGTACCTCGAATATAGAGGTCATCAAGTACGAATTAAGAACTACACAGTGATTTGAGTGATTCATAACATACTCAAGCACAGAATAGTGAATAATTATTTTGAGTTCGTGTAAAGGACAAAGGTTGATGACAAACGTATTTTCGAGTTCGAATTCTAGTAAAAAGATTATGTCTCAGTCCTAGGGCGAGCTGGTTCGTTATTGATGGATGATCTATAAGCTACACTGTCGACATTACAGACTATAACCGTTAAGACCATCTTTTGCCTTCGAAAATATGACTTTGTTATAAAACGTCTCTATTACATGTACCTACAGGTTAATTTTCGTACAAGATTCAGCATTGTTTATCTAACACACAGGTGTGTACACGGTAATGACCCACACTATCTTGAATCCATTTTTCAACTGCAGACGTATTCTTTGAGTACATTATTGAAATTCCTTTGCCATAGGTAAAAACAGGTCATGTGAAACCTTTTTCGTGTTTTTTTCTGTGGATGATCAACAACAGTGAGATGACAAGATCTGTTCAAACTTCAGGAAGAAAATGAACAAAAACATTGTTCAAGGAAGCATACTGCACCTAGTTCTACTTGCTGCGAATAGTTTTTCTGTCTTTTAAAGTAACTTTCAGTTTCAAACTAACCTACTACGTAGTTTCGTATTGATGAGTGTTTTTATTATCCACTACTGCTCACACTGTTTCTATGGGCATATTTTACTTTATTTTATTTTATTTTATTTCCATATCTCCATTAACATATGAATGTGATAATACTAATAATAATAATAATAATAATAATAATAATAATAATAATAATAATAATAATAATAATAGCGATAATGATAATATTAGTGCTAATGAGAATAACAATGACGACAAAAACAATTATAATAAAAATAATGATGACAACCATAACAATTACTAAGTTGTAGATTAGGGTCGCGCACTAAATAGGGGGCCCCTCCTCGCAGCCGCGCAGTACCCTGAAAATTATGTCGACCGAGAGGGTGTGGAAATTAAAGCAAATGAGGAGAGGGTAGAAGATTGTGACGAGTAGAGGGATATTGTGGCGACTGGGAAGGTAGGTTGGACGTTGTGACAGCCGGAGGGTGAAAATAGTGCAACGGCGACTCATGGGCAGTTCAAAAGTACTGGACCAGTGGCGGATTTAGAGGGGGGCCAAGGGGGGCCATGCCCCCCTAAAATTCTCCCAGATTCCAATTGGCAGTTAGGTGGTGCGAATTTCTGACTGGCCAAATTCTGGCTACTACTCTGCCCTACCCTTCCCCCAACTCAAAATCCTGGACCCCCATAGTTTTTTATAGTTTAGGGCTTCCCAAGAAACCTGAATCCGGCACCACAAACACATTTTCCTTTGCACCTTAAAATAAACAATTTATAGGGCTCCCTAAGGCGTAAGAATGTCTTATACATGAGCAGTGACATGAAATATTTAGGCAATAATCAAGGGAAAAGCTATTGACTCATACGCTAGTTTTGAGCAATTGTTTAATCAGTCGCACAATAGTTCGCGACAACAACAATCCGTCGCCATAAATTATGATCTGTGCTCAGATGGTCTGCAGCCCACAAACATTTTCCAAGTTAATGTTTGGTGTTTTGAGGAGTGGGCAAGAAAGTTTGATTGTTTTTTTACCTACAGACGTGATAATTTCGCAGTTTTAAGAAGTCTGATGTCAAATGTGGACGCCTCGGAGCAAATTTGTCAATAATTTGATTATATACATATTTTGAAAAAACAAAACAATGAAGGAATGCGTCTCTTTAATAAACCATTGCCTTGTGCAGTAAAACACATGCATCGCTTTCCTTGCCAGTGTTTTACGCGTGAATAATTACAGGCGTTGACGCGTCTCTTTATTCGACATTCGATCCTAAACCCTGTTTCCGAACCAGTAAACACCGATCCCGCGGTACAGAATTCATACCCGCTCCCCACTCCACATACTCGACAAACATATTGCACAACCGGTGACCAGACGTCATGCCCGGATAACAAACTTAAGACCCAAATCACAGGTGTGGTCATGAAATCCACTACTTGATTTAAGTATACATACACATGCGCACACACACACACACACACACATATATATATATATATTCACATTCATTACGTCACAGAATTTGTTTTTAAGAATGAAACAAAAAACCAGTAATTGCCTTTGTGAAAAGGCATTAAAATCCAAAAGCGGGGGCTAGCTGTTTATTGGCGATCAAGAGACAATTTTAATTAGTTCATTTCATTTACTTATGGTGCAAGTCAACCCGTAAAAACTCAGAACATATAATTACCGTAAATGAATAGTTGTCTTACCTCTGCTTTAGTCTTTTCTTTAACAGAAAAATTCTCTTGTTACTGTTTTTCTTTTGTCTTGTGTTTACTTCTTTCAGTTGATATTCTTCTTATTGGATAAATTTTCTTTTCTTGAATTGGATAAATAATTATACACGTCTACTATATTCTCGTTTAAATCACGTTCTCAGCCACGAACTTTTTCAGCGGAATATTGTTTGCGCTTACTCAGAATGTTTTGCTGTCGTCATAGAAACACGTCAAAACAGCTTGAAAAGATGCATAGCGCACCATTGAATCTATACACACTTAGCTTTGAATTGTATAGACCGCAAGTGTTTAGTTTATGAAAAAACTGACAAAGGCTATTGTTTCGTGAATATCCCCTTTTGTGGACACACAGCAAACAATCATTTACGGTGAAGGTAATGATAACCCTAACAGTATTTTGAAAGTTTGTACAACTTCTTTAACGGAATTTGTGTAATGAGCCTGTACATATTTGAATTTTACAGCCTCATACTTCATTTTGTGGCGCAGTCAAATTTCCTATGTGATTTTCTAACAAAAGCTGGACAGGTTTGGACTGGTGTGTCAGTAACTCGGCAAAAGGAAAAATGTTTGATGGTTATCTCAAAAACGTTATCCGTTCATGCCAGTGAATAACCTGGTTCATGACACACGGGAAAAGGTGACAGAAATGGCACCAGTAATAGCGGATCTTGAAATAAAGTTAGTTGTTAGAAAAAATAAAACATTTGTCAATAAACAAAGTCTACAAATGCGTTGAAAATTTAAAATATATAATTAAGTCCGTATTGGGAGTGTTTCGTGCAACCAGGCACAGGGCCTGTTCCATGAAAAAATTGAACTTTTGAATCATAAAAATTGACTTACTCAATTCCCAATTACTGAATATTTTTATGTTACTTTTTGCTTATCAAAGTTTGGAAATAATTTGTGGAAATTATTTGAATAACTAGCTATTATGGGTATATTTTCAGAGAATTTGTACATTTGCTGGGCTAACATAAAACTATTCTTCAGAAAAAGTTGTGTGGAACCTGTAAGACAAAGGCCATGGTAACAGAATCAGTATTGGGTGAAATCATCGCCTACGGCTGTAACTAGCGATCAACTATATTGACTGTGGAATACTTTAACAACACGGTTCAAATTGGATTTTCATTTTCATTTGAAATTTTAGTATGGAACTAAATACGCTAACGGTAAACGTGACCCAGTCAATCGTGTATTGTTTGGACATTAAATAGCCAAAAATGGAGTCTTACAATCATTTACTTTAAGATGAAATAAATTTAAAAATTAAAAAAATTGTAGTTTTACGTTAACATAGTTGGGTAAAAGGACATTCTTGGTGAGAAAAGTTATTTTACAGAAATTAGCAGTAGCGCGGAGGGGAATGTATCAGCAGCCAAACGCTTTACCACGTGTTAAATAGTGCAGTATTTTAAGTGAATGTAAATGGGAAAGACACCGGTCTTGATTTCAGCGAATGTCACAAAAACACAACATACGTTGTCGTTTTACAGCTGCTGTGCTCCAAGCTAATGATTTGAAGAGGTCGATCTCAATCAACATTAATCCCAACATTGTCTTTTGCGGCTGCGAAAACTATCATGTTATTTAAACGCAAACTAATTGTCCATTGTTTTGTGTTTTATAATTACCTCATTTTTATTCACCTCACATTGTCTGGCATGACCTGATTTTTATCCGTAGGACGCTAATTAATAAAGTACTCATTTATAATCCCCTGTCTACAGACGGGTGTTAAATTGACAATTTTTGGCAATTTATGACAACATGCAGGCAAACATTTGACAGTGAAAAATATTACTAGACCAATGTATCAAACAGATCTTGCGAGGCATGGCAATTAAAAACGCTGGCATTCTTAGAAGTGTATCAAAATAATAGCGAAATTCGATCCCATATGTGAGATTCAAAGCGTGCGACATATTTGCCTTGAGGTCTGGGCACAGTGCCAGCGATCACATTCAACGTATTTCGCTTCATGTGATCAAGTGCATGCTGCCACATCATATTGATAGATGCGGATAACGCAGATTTTTTTCACAACTAACACAAAATCGAACATTAAAAAAGTAATTTTTATCAAACGTGACCATATTAAATTTCTAATCACATAGTCACCAACTGCACAATTGATTCCTGCTACAGATTCAACATGATCTCTTCCGCCTGTTCCTTATGCTGTGTGTGAGTCGTGAACATCGTAACATCAACGGTTTTCATCCTCCCCTTGCCTACATTGGTAGGACCTTCGGGTTAGTCATTTCTCCTACAAGTATTACAACGTTCTTACAAGAACAACTACGGGTATGTGGTACACTCGTGGCGATTAGTGATGGACAATTCCTTCGAATTCTTTTAATTTTTCCTTTGAAAATGGGATTTGAAATGGAGGCGTTTGGGTTGTCAGTTCACAGCCACACTACCTCGTGTGGATGTATCTTATCGTTTTTAATCTTACGTCACGGAGTAGAAAATCCGAAATATCACTATTCACTGGCCACCATGAGTGCACCACATAGGCTACCAGTCATTGCTCTTGTTTCTGAGAGTTTAGTAACACCTGAAGACGGTCGCAGAAAACACCGATCGAAACGTCGCTCCAACATAAATAGGCTTGAAGTTGGCGTAATTACTAGATTTTAGAATTTCACGCTACTACATCATCTCCTTAAAGCGGTTTTAGATAGTCTAAACATCATTTCCGTCGTGCTTACCATTTGTAAGTCAATATATATGCAATATGCGTGCGTGCGTGCGTGCGTGCGTGCGTGCGTGCGTGCGTGCGTGCGTGCGTGCGTGCGTGCGTGCTCGCTTGCGAGCGTGCGTGCGGGTGCTTGTGCTTGAAAAGGAAATGTGGGCCTCCAGCCTTCATTACTCCTGCACTGCTATTTGTTAACAATAATAGGTCACACATCACTCACGGAATACTCTTGACAATAACATTGTCGTATAACTGTAGGCTATCAGAAGAATGTTAGCTATGAAGTACTTTCAACTCTGCGTACACTGATGATAAAAGCGAATAGCGTTCATGAAAATAACCAAGATTCATGATTTGCGGTGTCATGGGTAGTTGAAGGTTACACGGTGACTAAGTTGCGGCAAAGAAAGGCAGAGCTTGACAAGTGAAGTTCGTTTTTCTTTTCTTGCCCCCAGCATTTTCGAACGAAAATCGTGAGTCCTAGAAATCACCAACTTTGTGGATTCACGTCGCTGAATATTATTGATATGCGTATATTTGCAGAGCACAGCTCAAAAATCAATTTTGCACTCGGCACTGTGAAAAAAAATGAATTAGGTTAACTGTTAATGAAACCCTGGGAACATGGACCTTGCGACTGTAACGATTCACCTATAACTCGTAGCACATTTAATTAGCGACAAAGAAAAGGTGTTAACGAGAACAGGATGTACACAAAGAGCAAAGATTTGTGGTTGCAGGTGACGCAACATTGATCATAGGCGGTAGTTGCGGCCGAACGGTCTGCGCGCTTGGCGACGGCGGCGACAACGATGGAGGCAACGGCGGTGATGGGGGTGAGAGCGGCGGCGGAGGTAGTACCAGCCATTGGTGGTGGAATTGGTGATGGTTGTAGAGGTTGCGATTTATAGGATACATTTTGAAAATGAATGACTAGGTGTGTTTAATCGCTTCTTGCTGGCAGCATTTAACCATGTCAATCTCTTGATAAAACGTTTTTGCTATGAATGAAATTAGCACATGAAACACTCCCTCTGGGAAATTTGAGGCTGAGAAAATATCGCTGCGAGGTGCTTCAAAATTGAGTGTACGTGGTTTCCTGAAAGAAATACAAATGTGTCGAAACAATCCTGAATGTTTTGAGAATGGCATAATTGCAACCTAGTTGACATCGTGCGCTTATTTTCGGAAATTTCCCCGCCTTATACTCTCCTGTCCACTTAATGAGAAAGCCACATGAATACCCACTCTCCGCAATACAACAGCGCCTAATCTCATTCCGCAATATTTACCCACAGTGCTGCACACGCGTGAAGCAGTTGTACTCAGGTGCCGTGTTGATCACTAGATTAAAATTTATTTGGCCTTTTTCATTCCGACGCTATTCAATGATAATGTTACAATATCAAAAATATTAACAAGCAGTGATAATAACAATAAAAGTAGTAGTAGTGAAAAAAACAGTGACTATTTGGTATCGCTGAACATCCGTGTTTACTGTGTGTGAATCCGGATACAATGACGTGGCTCACTGGTTCACTGGAGCTTTTCGGAACACTGCCTCTATTATTATTTTATTTATGTTTGATGAAGGACAATACTTTGTGTGACGTGCAAGAGGTAATAAAAGATAAATGTTATCTGATGCCGACGATTAAATACTGTTATTAAACCAGGCCTCACTCGAGTTTCAGGATACTGAACTGGCTCTCATCTTTTTTAACAATGTTTTCTGAGAATGTGCGATTGATTATTGAACTATCCAGGTACTCATAAATTATAGACACCTGAAAAATGTAAGATAAATATAATTGTGGTATTAGCATTAGTGTTTTGTCTCCACAGAAATGAATTAAAGCAAAACGTTTCGAATGTAATTAATCTATCATGTGAAAGATATTTAGTTAAGCGCAACGGTAAAAAACTAACCCAAAACACTGAGGTGTGAAAGTGGCGCCATTCCATAGAAAATGACTCTTGGAGACAATGAAAATCGTGTTAGGATCACCGTCCCATTTTTACTGCTAACGTGGACATTATTCCTTTAGAAATTGCGATCCACCAGTGAATACAACAAAAGTGATAATACTTAGACGTGCAGTCAGGCATGTAGTAGTGACGTATTGTGACGGCTGCATACAGCAGAGAGTCCTGCAACTAAACCTCAGTGTAAAAACATCTCCCTTGCCTGAGGTCTTCATGTACGGCCACAGTTCAAGTCTATCGGATAAGACATGCACTCTCAAGATCTCAGCGCATAAGGAGTGAAATGGTGAAATACTTTTCCCGAAAGAGCCAAGACATGTACACGATTTTAATTTTTTTTTGAACTCCAAGCAATTACGAGAGGAGCCTCCATTGCAAACTGTGACGATCTCTTGCAAAATCCTTAGTAATAAATCACATTTTATTAATATTTTGTACATGTATACCATATTATTATGTCTTTATTATTCTCTGACTAATGTCTCGGTCTTCTGTTTTTGCATGAACATTAAGCTGTGTTTCGCTCGTTTAACTGACTAAAAAAATTAAATTAAGCATTTTATTCTCTAAAACACCGGCCTCAGCTTTCCTTACCGGAACAGGATAGTGTTTCGGTTACACGCAAGAGCATCGAATCATCAGCTACTCAAGAATACGCTTCAAGGTTTATTGGAGTAGGCCGAACCTAAGGTACGAATTTGGAAAAGATGCATGTGCGCGTTGCCTGTGATTTGAGTTGGAAAAGAAAATATAATCTCATCTTTCGTTGGTCAAATGGGTGAACGTTATGCAGTAAATTACGTGCGTATATCAAGTCTTGTAGTAGATGTTACAGTCGTACTTTTGTCAGGAATATTTTTGACGATCTCTCGCGTTCCATGCCTCTTTAAAAATTATTATTAATCGCTTAAAATATATTCTGGTCACTCAATGCTAAAATTGTCTATCCCTTCGATCAACCTTTTCTATGGACGCAGGGCTAGACCTTAAAACTCGAGTAATCGAGTCTTGCAGCTTCTTTCCTCATGAGTCTTTGTTGCAACACAAGATTGTCGATGCCCGATTATCCTCAGTAAATAATGTTTTATAGTGATTTAGAAACTAGACACTATATGTAGTCTACTGATCATAGGACCATAACGAAAGAACATTCCAAAAGCGCAGTCTTCCGAATATAGCAGTGACATATTGCCTGTAATCAAACAACTAAAAACCCAGTCAAAAGGTCTGGTATTTGCTATAACTTTGTTCATGTCTCGTGAGCAAATAAACTAAATTCTTTTTTATTTCTTTCATCCTATAGAACAAGTGATAAAGGAATTGCTAGCGTAAGAAAACGTAGAGTTGTCTGAAATTCTTGACATTACATGCACTATCGTCGTCATTTTATGGTTTTATAAAGACCGTTTCTATTGGTTTGTGTCATAGTTTTATACGGACTTCGTTGGAAGTAGTGGAGTTAGTAGAAACTTTTTCAAATTTGCTTTCCCCGTCTAACGAATGTGAATTGATTTATGATGTTCTTCAATAAACGTGTTTAATGCGAGCACAGAGTTTGAGCTGTGCGAGAGTTAGTGTTCGTGGAATAACTGTTGATTTTTCTGATCGAATTTAATGACAGTGAACGCTATGAAAATATGATTTCTTTCACTGAACCAGCTTTTAGTCTGAAACGTATATCATTGTTTATTAGAAAAATAATAACACAACGGCTTTAAAACATGCCGTATTGGTTTGAATGATACAAAACTACAGCGCAATATTTTTACTAAAAAGAAAGGGGTAAGCCCGTCATTATATTTATTTGTGTCTGGAGAGGCAAATATCGAACTAGAAAGGTTTTATTGTAGACAAGTTCATAAAAACGCCGTCAGCGTAGACAATGGCTCTTAAAAGAAGTATAACTGGTTAACGGAACCGAAAACATCTAAGTTAAATCTAATCGAATTCTTTTCAAACAGGTTTTCTTTGACACGTAAACCGGTGACTGGTGTTTACTTTTGTCTCATACACTTGAGCAATTACTTTGTTAAAAACGAGACTCGATTATTCCTGGAGATCCGCGTTTCATTAAGACGCAGCCAACTAAAGCGTGTGGACGTAGGTGCATTGGTAATCGGAATCATTCAGGTTTACGCCACATTGTCGTCAATAACGTGCAGCCGAGCTCAATATATCTTAACTCACTTATAGCTTTTAAACAATAATCGTGTACCTCTGGAATCTGAGCAAAACAAAAAAAAAATGGCGAATAGTCAAGAGACACATAGCAGCAAGCAAAAGACATGTTGTTTAAAAGCACAATATTGTCTGTTTTGTTAATCTCTTGCATTTGTTGAAATTCGATCGTTCAGAAAATTCCTTTTTAAGGATACGAGTGGCATGTTGATAGGGAATCATGCAATAAAAGAACAGCTTGTTTTACTGTACTCGGAGAAACGTCACAGTGGCGGATCTAGAATATCACAAGGGAGAGGGCCAACAATTTGTTTGTAAACATTTGCACAAAGCACGATTGTAGATGCACATAACACCGAATGGGGGGAGGTCGGGCATTTTCCTTGATTCCTGAAGTATTATCCAAGAAAAAAAACACGGAGAACGTGTCAAACTTTGAAAACCTGCAATTAACACAAACTCGAACTCACGACCTGGCGGATAAAGCTCGCGTGGTTTACCATTGTACCACCACGATTTCTAAGAGACCTACTTGTTTATGGTCCACAGCGTTTGCACGCGAAACCTACTTCTTTTTGTAGTGCTTATTGCACTTTTTATATTTTGTGCAATCACTTCGTTAAAAAAAAATAATTGCATGCGGTCTGATACACGTTGTACCAGACGTGCGCAGGCCTCGCGTGTGGGCCCATTGCACTGATCACGTCGAAATATTTTTATGCTTTATTAATATATGGTTAACACCGAGCTGAGGAGCTAGAAACCTAGCTCAAGGGTTTAGCAGTGTGACCTGGTGGGACTCGAACACACGACCTCGAGTAAAGAAAGCGGGCACTTATCAACCAGGCCACGCTGTCTCCTCCTAAATGCTTATTACACTTTTTATATTTTGTGCAATCAGTTCGTAACATTTTTTTGTATTTAAAATAGTCTTCAATTGCCCAAAAGACCAAATCTGTTTTTGTGTTGGCATTAATGACGCGATTGCTTTGAAAATCGTCTTAAGTTACGGTCTGACAAAGAGAGAATTGTGAGTTTTTGAGTGATTCACTAAGGCTTCGATTAAAATTCACATCTTACCAGCAGCTTCTGTTTTTTCATCGTCACTCAGATTCCATTTTCTTTAAAAAATGAAGTAATTTTCTTCATTGCACAGTGAAGCAGACGACGGAAACGGAGTCATAGTGCGCAGCGCCCGCGGGAGAGCCTGTACTTAGCCATAGTTCCATTACGATTGCGCCATGTTCCGAATTTGTCACTTTAAATTGGATCTGAACCCCTCCCCCCCCTCCTCCCCAAACTAAAACTGCACACATTCAAATCTTGTTTCAGCAGTATAATGTTGAATACCGGGGTTAATTAATATACTCAACATTTCCCTACGCTCTTGCTGTTTTATTTTTTTGCGGCAGCCAACGGGGGGGCCCTGGGCCACCCCTTAAATCCGCCTATGCGTAAAATGAAAACAAAGGAAAAGTCAAATGTCGTAGTGAGTTTTTATATTGCTATAAGCCCGTCTTACGTAAAACAGTAACTTTCGACTACATCACCTACGTTATATAACGTATATTTAGCACTTGATGGACCTTAAATTCAAATTGCTAACGGTCTTCGCATTATTATGGATGATCCGTTTTAAAACTCGTTCATCTTCAATATAACGTGAATGGAATTGGTTGCGGTAGAATAGTTTCTTGGTTGAATCTGGGAAATTTGAATCCGTGAGAAGGTCAAGTGTGCGTGAGATAATTTTGAATCTCTCGAATGAGCGGCGCTCAGGACATCAGATTATAATATTAAAGGAAGTAACGGGAGGGAAAGGGGTGGTTTGAAATAATACGTGGAAGCGTAGCTCTTTGCGAGCAATACTACAAAACGCCGAAAAGTGCCTGATGATAAATCGGGAGTACTTCTTATCCATTAGAGAGGAATGGCGTGCGTGAGAGAAGAATGTTACTTTGTACGCTGGCAATCCCGAGCGATGCACAGGAAAGGAAGTGTGTGTTCTTCGCCTTTAACCTTGAAGATCTGTCATTTATTTATGCGAGAAAAAGCGATCCCATGGGGTCATTTTTCACAGTAGTTCACATTAAATTTAGACCCTTCCATTAAAAAGCGACCTGGGTCATTTTTTAATATTAACAACGTCGAGTCGACATTGACCTACCTGCGTTTTACAAATATATTAGGGGATGTAAAAATGAAAAAAAAATCCCAAAATCTCATGTATCAAAATTTCTCCAGAGGGGAGCAAACACGATACACATTGAATCTTTCATTAAGTCATTAAAAATTACTTGGATAAGGAAAGCTTTACAGAATTCTGGTTCAGCTTGGAAAGTATTTCTTTTTGAAAACTATTTGGAAAACAAAGCACACTTCAGTCAGATGGTAGATGCTTATTTCAAGCATTTAGCGGGTACATGTAAAAATTTTTGGCCAGATGTGTTCAATTCATTATATGAATTTTATTATTTATCGCTTTCAAATACGCCACGAGGTTTGGAAATTTATCAACCTTTATGGTTTACTTTTTTAAATTATCTTGATTGATCATGAACCTGCTTATATTCGATCCTGGAATGAATAAAGCGTAAGATTTGTTTGCGATTTATTTAATAAGAATGGACACTCAATTTTCCACAAAATTCAACTTCAAGTCTTCTTTCTTAATCTTTTACAGCTGACGGGAAAGTATTTGACAATTACTTACTGTAAACGTAAAAAGATGAACAACTATCAAGCAATATTTCCAATATTTCCAGTGGTGCTACAAAATATGACACGTGATAAGAAGGGAACTCGGGCTTTTCACAAGACATTTTTTGGAAAATTTGTATAAAAAGCCAAAATTTTTATCAAATGGAAAAGTCCGAATTTCAGTGGCAAGATATTTTATGCAACCCTTTTGACTTTAGTCCAGTCAATGACATACGTCTAAAGTGGCCACAGATGAGAATTGACCATAGAATAGCAGGATCAAACAAACTGTTGTTACAAATAGGTGCTAGTGATTCCGATCTATGTAGCTTCTGTCATGCGAGGTCAGAGGAAATTGTTCATTTATTCTTTGACTATTCTTTCGTGAAAACTTTCAGGAAAAAATATCGGAGATTCTATCATCCGTAGACAACTGTGTAAGCAAACATTTAGACGCTTTCACTGTTATATTTGGATTTAGTTGGAAGAGGTGCAAGTTACTTAATGTTATTTTGTGTCTAACAGACTCATCTTCTCCCGTCGATTGCGGTGCCAGGTGCCTTCCATCACAGTCTTCAAAATTGAATTGACTTATTATATGAAAAAGCTTAAGTACATTTCGCACGAAAATGGATGCTTAGAATATTTTGAAAACGAATGGAAAATCTTTTTACAACCATATTCTTCCGCAGTATTCAGTATACAATGTAAGCAGGTTTCGTGTGTGCGCGTGCGTGAAAAGTATGAATGTAGCTTAGTTAGCTATAGATGTACTAGGTATAACCGGTGATACGGGTCTGTAAGGACTTGTTTTTGTTGTGTAATCACTTCCTTGGTTCTCTAATAAAAATATTCAAGAGCAAAACAAAAAAGCGACCCGGGTCATTTTTTAAGATTAAAAGTGAACCGGGGTGGCACCTTTTAATAGTGAAGAATGACCCATTGGTCACTGGGTCATTATTTAATGCTACAGCGGCTAACGACGTCGAGTCGACATTGACCGACCATTTGAACTTTCTGTCACAGTTAAACTAGGCCTGGGAGTGTAATACGGTGAATAATACCACATGGCCGCATTCCACTCAACTTATTCAACGCGTATGGGATAACAACATCAAATCGAACTATTTTGGCTCGATACTTTAAGACAATTTCTGAAGCACCAAGGTCATGTGTGTGTGTACATGTGTGCGTGCGTGCGTGCGTGCGTGCGTGCGTGCGTGCGTGTTTGTGTCTGAATGTGTATATATCTGTGTGTGTATATAACGTATATATACATATATTATCGGTACAATGTAACCTCTAAAATCCAAAATGAATTTTGTGAGAAAGTCTTCGTCGAGGTTTTCTCAGATCGCGATTCTAAACCACTGTACCATCATTGTGAGGTAATCCATTAATCAAAATTGCTAACAAACCAATATTTATTAAACAATGGGATGACAAGGGTGTCAGATATGTCTAAGACTTAGAAGATTCTGCTTGCAACTTGATCGGTTGTGAGTTGCCTTTTAATTAAATTTCATGTCGCTCTATGAACGCAACACTTCTGGAGATTCATAGGGATACCAAGTCCAAATATAAGCATATGTCTCAAACTTAGGCCGATATACGTACCAGTGATACCACCGAAAACATTACACTAGTACATTTGACTGGCACGTGCCTTTTGCAGTCTGGGGGATGCATTGCTTCGTTTGGAGTTGGTTTTGAGATGCAATCGTTTCCTAAGCATTTTGTGGCATTGCAATGCAGAGAGGTAACGGCAAATCTAGAGGTTCCGAGCAGCTTTAGTCACGTTCCTCCCAGCTGTTACGGCCAATGGTCAGATATTGGTAAAACGTTTGCTGAAACACATCCCCGTTGTCTGTCTCGTGACTTACGCTTGGCGCAGTACGATTTTTTTCAAATTCTTGTTAAGTGACCAATGCTGAATGAAACCAGTCATTTGCCGGTCCACTGGGTGAAGGCCACAAACTGATCACTTCTTCTACGTCTCAGATACTATTCAACACTCCAAGAATCAACACGGGTTGCAGGTTTCTTGACATTTGTTTTCACTTCTAATACATAACACGACGTATTCACTCCAATTTTTTTCGTGAGATTCCTAACCGCACCACACCCCTAAGAAGCATCTAAATCTTATACATAATACTGTTTTTGAAATCTTCATATGATATCCTCAACCCCCTGATGGGCATAATAGACATATTGTTTCATTTGAAAATAAAACGACCGTTTGCCGAGAAGGTAAAACTGTTCGCTCTCCAATGATGTGCATTTTAAATTTCTACTGTTTTAACAGTTTTCATGAGCTAATTCGCATCGCGCAATCGCCTTATGCGATTCTTATTCGACTTGACGCACCACGACTAACAGGTATTAAGAAGGAAGAGGTCATATCATTGTTCTGTTACATGGATTTTGACGCAGCAGCAACGGAAGAGTGAGCCAGGGTGCCATCTCGCGGGGAAACATCTAGCCAAAATGTTCTTATCGAAAATACAGGGTGATATCTCGCGAGTTCTTGCTTTTCTTACAAGGTGCTAGCGTCACTGAACGCGACTCACAGACATGATCAGTAGTTCCCAAACATTACTCATGCACCACAGCTGTGAAATCGGCAAAATGGAAAGCAAAAACTTGGGACTGCTTTTAATGATTTTCAATTACTTTTTGCTTGCTACCTGGTATATTTTTTACGACAATTTTGAAGAAACCAGAAAAGTTTGATGAGATTTTTGTTGTGAGTTCCTTTTTTGAAATCTATAACATGTGGGCACACACAACTATGGCTTATCAGCACAGGCATTTAAAGAAATACCATACTGGACATTTTCTAATACAAATAGGGGCATGTAAACTTTAAAGTTTCCTTAAAAACAAAAAGTAAATAAATTTTCTTCACATCCTTAACCTCCAGATGTGGCAAACAATATTTAAAACCTCACAGCAATATTTTAAAATGCCTACTTCATTATATACTCTAAAAAGTCACCTGTCACAAATAGCTACCACTTAACTTCGAAACAACAAATTGATTCCAATGTAAACATTCAAAAAACAAGGATAACAAATCTACTAACTGTGACTTGGAGAATAACGACAGCTGAATAACGACAGTTGAATAACAGGTTAAAACAGCTATAAAGCTGCATTCTGTCAAAAAATGATATTTGCCACTTTTTGGTCCAAATGTTCTCCTTAGTCAAAATAGGTGTGACCTCTGGGATTGGACAGATCTCACAGTTGGTGAATGCTTGAGGCCACTTTACAAATTCAGTGGTCACCAAGACCGGTATTTTCATGCAATATGGTCTCACCCAACAATGTCTCACAGAATAATGAACTCTCAATTCTTTGCAAATCCATAAATCTGAGTAAAGAACAAGTTTATTCTAATTTTATTGTGATAAGTGGCCTGAATTAAAATTTATTTTCTTCGACAGAACACGGGTTTATAGCCCCTCTCAGGTACACTACACTGCAAACGTTTGTTCATCAAGAATACAACAGATACGACATTGTTCATCTAGAATACAACAGATACGACATTGTTCATCTAGAATACAACAGATATGACATTGTTCATCTAGAATACACAGACAGATACGACACTGTCAAGAGAATTCATGCAAAATTCGAACAGGCTTTCAATATCTGAATAATAAAATAGACTTTTGTTCATCAACAGAAATACATTGAAATTGAGAAAATATCAAATAAGTATGTGAATCATCAATTAATTCACAGATGCTGCCACATAAAATATATTACCGCACAAATAATAAAAACCTTAACAATGCCAGTCTAAAAACCTTAGTGAGCAAAAGCATTCCCTAAATCTGAGATAATATAATTAGTCAACATCAGCTTGTCAACAATGAGATGAGTATACAATGCACTATAATAAGTCTTAGGTTAACAAAATAATGTAAATGAGTTATAAAATGTCCTGTCCAACGAGATTTTGTTCAATATAGGAATATTACAGTTCACTACAAACTGCCGTGAGCATTTAAACTTTGCATGTTCATCCATATAAGCAGCCATGCAAACTACTGCAATCCTGTGTTAACGTTGGTACAGAAGACTGACTCCAGTCACATAATTTATGAAATATGAATGTGTCTACCTATTGATAGACAGAAGCCACATGAACAGGGTTGTCACTAACATTCTAGTCAGCTAATTCTCTAATGCTTTACTATTGATTTTCTTGTGTCCTCCAAACTTGTAACTTTTTATAGGTGAAAACAGATAATTTTGACGAGGTTTCATATTTAATTAATAGGGTTCAATGTGCATTGGTACTGACTCTCTCTTCCAAAAGTGTGAACTTTGACATACTTGCGGAACCACTTTTCAAGGAAACAAAAGTTGACAGTTGACAACATAATCCAACACAGGGGCATACAAAGAGCAGTCATGGTACTCGAAATGCAACACTTGGGCATAACACCACCCTTGAACAGGACCCCACTTCTGAACAATGACACAATTTACAAGAACCCATTTAGACAACCACACTGTGTTATTTACCGTCTTTTTACCACGGTAGAAACAATTTAAAGGCATTTTGGGTCATTTTAGGTTAACTTGAACCTTTAAAACAATTTCTATAGAAACAAAATTTATATAACAAAATAATAAAAATACAGTGTTGTGCTATGATCAAGTCATACATTGCAAACACTGATAAACTAAATCACTGTTTCAATAGACTGAGCACCTGATCAAGTCACATGGCAATCTGTTACAAACTCAGGTTGGGACTAGTGTTCAACATTGAAAAGCAAGAGATTTGAGGAATTGTTAATATCATTTTTATAGAAATCCATTAAAAAGTTCAAAATATCTAAGTGAAATGTGCCACATTGCACCAAAATGCCTCCAAAATAGGAATATTTCCTACAAACCATTGTCTAGGTTGATAGCCACTGATCTATTTATCCACTGTATGTTCAGAGGCAACAATGCCTTCTTGTGCCAGTCTCTTCAGCATAGTACCATAGACCTCTTTAGCATAGGGGCCCAACACTCCCTTAGACTGTATTTCACCTAGATCAAACAAGAATCAAGCAACAATGAAATCAAAGCACAGCTTGAATGAGAAAACTTAGTCGTGATCCATAATGAAAGCCAATTACAGGACTGTGACAGCTTATTTATTACTCCCACCTCAAGTCATTTTCAGACACTCAAAATTAACTCCAATTGTAGAACAAATTCATTCTGGGACGAATCTTGCGGGACAAGATTTTGTGGTGTTCAAACTTGGCTGACCTCCAAAATTTGCCTTTTCTCTGTTATCCGAATTAAGAGAGCTAAATTTTTTCAAGAAAACAGTCCTGTACCTTGGACACTTTTTGTAGACCATGGAAAACTAATTTTGGAAATACTTATTCTTGACCCAAAAAGGCGAGCCGTCCGAAAATGGGGCGACTTAACCACTATGTCAAGAAAAACAGAGTATGAAGATGCAGAGTTCACAGATCTCCTAGCGCCACCTACAGTCATTTTTTGAAAATGGCTGCAAGAGCAGAATACAATGCATTTTCAAAAAATATTTCAGCTGCTTGGGATGCCTCTATGCAGACAAAATTATTCACCAATAATTCATTTATATAAACAACAAATCCCGACAAAGATAACCTGGAATAGAAAACTCCCGGAATTGACTGTATTATTGATGAATTCTCCATATCAGTTTATTTAAAGCAGCTGCTTACGACAAGCAAAGCTAAGTCCACAAAGCTTGTCTCTGCTATTGATTTTTATGTTTGTTAAACAGTTATTCAGAGTGAATCAGCCTTGGTATATAGAAGCAGATCTTGGATGACCTGAAATTTAGCAATCACTTGGCACAGGGCATCAAAACAACACAGACAGGCTGAGAGACATGAAGATAGGATGGTCGAGAGATATGAACATAGGATAGCTGAAAGAAGAAGGGTTCCTAGTTATCATGCAGATAACACTCTTCCATCCAAAAACACTGAAAAGCCCCTTGTTGAGACCAAAATGACCCCTGGGTGAGCTGTAGTGGTGAGGGTCATTTACCATATGCCTATAAAAGTGAATTCATGTTCCCAAAATGTGGGCACACTTGCTTGAAATTATTGATAAACAATGAAAATAAAAACGGGGACAACTGACATTCCTGCTGAACTCCAAACTATAATCCGAATAATCAATAATCTCTCCATCTTGGTTCCAGGACAGATATCTTTTATTAAACTGCATTTCCGGACCAATAGATAGACAATGGATGGATAGACAACGGATGGATGTGCAATGGATGTATGGGTAATAGATGGATGGGCAATGGATGTATGGGCAATAGATGGATGGGCAATGGATGTATGGGCAATAGATGGATGGGCAATGGATGTATGGGCAATAGATGGATGGTTAATGGATCCCTATGCTTAAACTAATTGTATTGTGTGTAATAAATGACCATATATTTTTGCCAACCTGGCTCTCTCTTTCATCTCTGGTAAGCACTCGTGACGCACGTATCATTTATCATTGGAACATATGTCAAACATAAATGATATTTCACTTGTTAAACATATTCATGTGATCATATGGATCTTATCTTGCACTCCCTTTTTTCTAAATTCGAAATGGTCCACCAATTCCCTTGTGCAATGCAACATGACATTTATTCTACTTGTTCTATGTTAGCCCGCTCTATGAGTTTGGTCAGCTCCTGACTCTAACAGGTATAAAATTATTAATTGTCTTTAGGCCCTTTCATACTAACGTCGATGCGTCGATGTTTCGGGGAGCTCTGGTCAGTATGAACGGTAAACTTCGGTCTTGGATCGAAGTTCACAGATGAGTGCCAGTTAACTTTGCAGTAAACAGGTGGATTTAACAGCGGAGCGTTGACACTGCAGTACGGTATGAACGGTTAACTTCGGTCTCATCGAAGTTATCCCTAGCAGCCACTGTTATCATCTAAAATTTCATTAAAGGGTAGTGTCATCACTAATATTTGCTAAAAAATATTTTGCTTTAATAATGACCATTCGAATTAGAAATAAGTTTTATTTTAACTATCACTCGTAAATGTTCTCAAATTGTCACAATAAAAAGTTTTAACACCATGGGATGCATCAGCGCCATCTTGCGATTGCTTTGATGATGGCAGCATCACATACCATTTACTTGGATGCCGTTAACTCCTGGAGCTGGTATGAACGGTTCAACTAACATCGCAGTTTACATCGACGCTCCACTTAGTACAAAAGGGCCCTTAGAGTAGTTTACGCCTGAAGGACACACGAAGGTCACACGAAGGTCACACGATGGCACATCCTCACGTTTCAGTTCAATTTCGTTATGTCAATTACACAGACGTAGATATCCAAAAACTCTTCACTTACACCCACTCATTCCTCTCACTTTTGGCACCCTCTTGTGCCTCTCAAGTTGTGCTTTTTATAATTGAGGGTATTCTTTTTATATATTGTATTTCATTACCAACCCTATTTTTGTACTTGTATTCTGTCATAATAAAAGACATTATTTTGCCAACCTCGGTCTTCTTTTCATCTCTAGTAATGAGCTGGTGATGCACATACCTTTTATTCTTGGTACATATGTCGATCACAAATGGATGTATGAATGACAAATGCAAGGACAATGGATGAATGGACAATGGATGGATAGACAGATTGATGGAGCCCATACTATAATACCACACACATTACGAATCAGTGGCGGATGTAGAGAGGGGCCAAGAGGGCCATGCCCCCCCCCAAAAAAAAAATTCTCCCAGATGACATTTGTCACTTCAGGGGTGCGAATGTCTGCCAGGCAAAATCCTGGCTAATATTTTGCCCTGTCCTCCCCTAACTCAAAATCGTGGATCCGCCCGTGTACTAGATTTCTTTAGAACAATTCATCAGTTCAGCTAGACACGCCATTTGCTCTTGCCTGGTCGACCTTTCTCTACTGCGTCCTTCCATTTGCTCTGGGGTATAACGAGTAGCACAGCTATGGAAAACAATGCAGGCTCACATTGTCCCAACCTCCAAAATTGTCGTTGAGTGACATAAAAACTTGCCTGTAATAACTTCGGGCTGTACTATACTACAACCCTACGTGCACAGTCATTTCGGAATTGAACAGTATTCATTTGTTACATGTAGAATGCGGCAAGTGAAAATAATTACTAATTCGATTACATCATATCGACGATTTTGCAACCAACGTTACCCTAAACGGCTGTTAAACAAAAAATTTAATTTAGAACGCTTCACGATTTTGCAAGTCATCCTTGCGATCAGGGGCCACGCTAACTTTCTCTGTATTGTTCCCATTATGGCATGAGTACAGCGTAGAGCTGTATTCTTTCTTTTTAGCTTTCTAAAGCTGAAGATAGACAATTTAATACGGTGGCGTTAATGCGAACAAACAACATATTCAATGGTTGTCTCTCACGGTCCTGGCAACGATGGATGAAACTAGCAACCACGTTTGTGGCGCATATAATACAACCACTTGCCTAGCCACTTTGGGACAGAAAAGCAGTGGCAGATTTAGGGAGGGGGGCAAGGGGGCCATGGCCTCCTAAGATTCTTCCACATTTCATTTGGAAGTTCGGGAGTGGCGAATGTCTGCCGGGAAACATCCTGGCTATTATTCTGACCTGGCCCCCACTAACTCAAAATCCTGAATCCGCCCCTAAAAATGACAATAAACGTGTAAGTGTAGAATATGCAGAAGTTATAGAGTTTGCACTGTATTTATATAAAGGTAACAAATTTTGCATTTTGGATCAATATTCAAAACAATGTCCAAGCACATCATTAATGGCTGCAGGTGTTCACAAGCCAATTATCCCTAACTCCTGTCAATTTAATAAGTATTCAGCACTACAGCCAAAAGTGTGGAGGGGCAGATGTTAAAAATATGGACCGTCAGCAATATGTGTGCAGAGGTTAATTACATCCCAGAAAGATAAATGCAGATGACTAGCAATAAAATGACCATAATGAAAAGCGCAATTCGGATTAAAAATATATTGTTATTCAAGGTTTGCCGTTGTAGCAATTCACACTTAATTGACATTGAACTAACTGGACATCGATTTCTTCCTAGTTCGTATTAAGCAAATGAATGTCCCGAGTTGTCCCGAGGTGTGGACAGGTTGATTCAACAACAGCTTAATTATATAGCTGACAATCACCACTATGCGGCGCCCTCTATAGACATTGAAGTAAACTAGACTTCAATCAGATGTTAGAACAATATGAAGTAAAATGACAATTTGTTAGAAGTGCAATAGGTTTCCTAAAAGTCAGTCTGTTTAGGCCAGTTATGTTGGACACATAAAATTCCGTTCAGCACAAAAATTCATTGGAAACCACACAGAGCCAAACATGATTGTAAAATAAAAACTGACCTTCTCTACAGCTTGATTTAGTAACCAAAGTGCTTTCTATTGCCAGCAAAAAAAAAACTACATGACCACAACCAAGGAAAGATTGACAATTCAATTGCTCTTGATATTCCAACTCTCAAATTTCAGGAACGATTTTTAATTCACTCGTTTATACCTAATTGAAAGTTACGTACAACCTTCAACCCTGAATACTAAATGTTAGGGATTTTGCAGAGTCAACTTCCCACCTGGTAAGTATTAAACATGGTGGACATTGACATACACAAGCATGTGATTATCAGAATAAATGATCTATTTTAACATGTTTGTCCTGGGTAACACTAACAACAAGAAACATGTGAATCTAGTATAATGAGAAGCAGCCAATAAAATGATGAACTTGAGCACATCTACAGTACGCGCTAAAAGTTTTCAAACAAGATGACCCCAAATCCCACAACAATGACAACTGGACAGAAGCCAAATTCATCATCAACAGCAGCAGCATTTATTTCCTTCATGACAGAGAATGAAGGAAATTTATAACAGGAAAGACAGTAAGATTGAGCTACGCCATTCTGTGACAAGGCAACTTCGGATTTTGTTTGACGACCTGGTAAAAATCCCAAGTCACCACAAAGTGGCCACGCACAAATCCGAGCACCTACTCAAAATATTACGAGTAAACAGATGAAAGTTGGAATCATTCAGCGAAAATAGGAGGGGTCTACTTATGAATCGTGCGCAGGTGACGCATGCCAATCATAGGCATCTGTCGTAGGAGGTGAGCCTACGCGAAATATTGGGCCTGAAGACTCGGGTAATTGGTAAACAAGTTACAAAGAATATAAGACACATTTTCTGCTTAGCTAAAAAATAAATAAACAAAAAATCAAAGAATGCCTCTTCAGGGTGCCATGGTAGGCATTTGCTAAGTACACAGTTTCTTCATTTCAGATTTAATGTTTATTTCATTTTTGGCTGTTGCTAAATATGCTTCGTTTGTAGAAACCACGACTTTTACAACCCACTTAAGGGGTTTCCTTGTTTTGGCATCCTGGGAATTTTCTCAAATCCCATTCAGCGAGCTGACGTTATGGTAAGCATCGAGCCCCATGTGATTAGAATTTTGATGTCATAACAGCCATTACCAGATGAGTCATTTTTCTGTTAACAGAGTTCGCCGTCATGACCGTGAGCAATATTTTGTCCAACGACTCCTGTCATGTACCATAAGGAGTTCACGAAAAGTGGGCATCTGACAGCTAACTCAGCTGAGAGCATAGTTCCAACTTTTCACTATCACATTATCAGCCAGATCACTCTTATTTCAAAGTCATTTATTCAGACTCCAACGAAATACTACCATCAATACAGTTATGAGATTTTTTTAAAGTAAAATTTCAATTGGACATACCGTCAAGGATCATCTTGGCACCAATGCCTGTTGGGTAGCCAACTGTCTTGGCCATGGCGCTGTAGCCATCCGCATCACCGTAGACGACCATGTCAATGTGGCGCTCCTGTTCCTCACCAGACATCCAACGGATACCCACGTCATGACGGAGGATTATGAGATCCCGCTCACCTTGACCTAGACAGGGAGATAGAGAGAGTAAGTATCATCACTGATACGAGGCTGTGAACAAAATCACACTAGAGTTCGACACTTGAATAAAATGAAATGAATATTTGGGAACGATGATGATGATGATGATGTAAATATCATCTTTTTCAATGAGGCGTGGAATATGTTGCGAGCATCCCGTTCAATCCGCCATCTTTTTTTCACATCACGTGACCTAATGTATATAAGTCCGAAAAGATTTCTGCCCCCGACCGGGACTCGAACCCAGGACCTTCTGCTAACCGTGCAGACCCTCTAGCCACTGAACCATCGGAACCACTGGTCAGACACAGAAATCCAATCGGACTTAGTAGTGGGCATCTTGCCCATGGTCTCCATTGTGTATGTAAATATCATCTTTTTCAGTGAGGCGTGACGATTATGATAATGGCAATAGTGAAGATTGTTGCGTAGCTAGAGAGAAATGACATCCAACCGCTACTATTGCCAACTAGTCAGCTTAAGGGACATTTTCAGTGGAAAAGTAATTTTTCAAAAATTAGCAGTCGTGCGGAATCGATCCTAGTAGCCCCACAGTAACAGTCAAACACTCTACCATCAAGCCGAATCCGGACGTTGAAAAGCAAAGTTTTTTAAGCACATTTAAAAGATACAGGCACTGGCCTTGATGTCAGCAAATTTCTAGCATACAACAGTGAGAATTGGCGATTTGTGATTACAAAAACCCATTCAAATTTTGTCAACAGATTTTGTTATTTTATAGTTTTCCTCAAACAAAAGATCTTCAAGAAGTCTATCCCATACAAAAATAATCCCAAAATCGTGTGTTTTGGCTTCAAAAATGAATACTTTCTTTTACTGTAAACCAATGTTCCGTTCAAGAGTTAAATTTTCATTCAGACCATTTACCCCTGCAAACTGGACTCAACTTGCTCTAACTAAGAAGAGAAGTCATTTTTAAGTTCGCGAAGAACTGACAGGTTTTTATTCCGTGATAGCTCGGCACATACAATGACAGGCAGCGAAGAGTCAATTAGAGCCTGTCCTCAAGCTATAACAAAATGTCAACTCTTTTGACACCTTGAAATCACCTCCAATTTCACTAAGGAACAACTTAAGGTGGCCAAGAATGCAAAAAAAACAGAATAAACTGCATTACTTAAAGTGGTTCTCTGCCACTGAAACAGAAGTCAAACTGTTCACCAGGTATTTTTACGGTTTGTGTGTAAAGCTTTTGAATTTCTGTTGATGTCAAAGCATTTTTCCTTTAGATTCAAATTTCGAAATAAACGATCTGTTAACTGCTCGTCACTTTCATTGCTGAATTTTCTGCCACAAGGCAAAAAATGTCTCCTTATTTTGTATGGCAAGACACAGACGTAGCATATTTTAATTACATGGAAAATATGACCTTCAACCTTTGAATGTAAATACAAAACAACGGCGATGTTGCACTTAGGAAATGTTTACTGCATAACTCCTTGAGCATATGTGCGCATATATACTATTAGGGGCGAAGACTTTGAAAATTGTATTGGGAGGAAAGAGTTTTGATTTCATGTTTCAAAACCAGCGAATTTGATGATTCGTTCAAGAAATTCTTGAAATATTCAAATTGAATGGCTCTCACATTAGCATCCTCAACAAAGCAACGCAGAGCGTTGGAATGCGCCCACGGCTGCACCGCAAACAGTGTGCTTCTAGGGGTGTTTATTTGTACCATAAAATGACCATAAGATGGCACAGAATACGATGAATATATCCAAAAATGGGAAGGTGTGATCGTCTCAAATAACCATTTGCCAAATTTCATGAAAATCCATCAAAGAACTGCAAAGATACAAAGCAAACATAAAAAAAAACAAACAGCCACTAGGAACCACAGTGGTAGTCGAATCCGTCCGTCTGCAGTCAAGTCAATATGAATACAATATATTCCAAAATTTCAAAAACATCTTGCAAGCAGTTTATAACTGTAGAGACGCAAAAATGTCACTAGGGAGCACCACAGAAATTGGACCTGCAAATCCACGTCAGTCATGCTGTTGTCAGTAGGAACACATCAGCAAATTTTCATGATGATCCTCTGCGTGGTATGGCAGATACAGATCTGAAGCAGACGATAAAAAGATGCTAAAAATAATTAAAATGACAAAAAAACGGACACTATAAGTCGAATTTATCCAAAAACAGGAACCTGTTGACTCTTTAATAAAAAGTTAACCTTTTTATAAAATTTCATGAAAATCTGCTGAGGAGTTTCAAAGAAAAAAAGAGGACAACGAAAAAATAAAATTGCCACTAGGGGGAACAGCAGCAGTTAGATTCGTAAAAATGTCGTCATTCTCCGTTATCAATTTCATATACTTGCCAAATCTAATATCCTGCAGAGGGCTTGAGAGATACAGCCAAAGATGAAAAAACTGCCACTAAAAAGCGCCGCAGTTGTCCCAGTCGTCCGAAAATCATCATCAGAAACATAAACGCCAATCCTTAGAGTGGTTTAGTTGATAGTTGAGCAGATGCCAAAAAGACAGTAGAAAACATTAAGAATGGCCAATGGCGTAAAATACACTAAAACCCATCCGAAAACGGGAAATGTCATCCTTTCTTAAGTACAAATTTCATAAAAATCCATCAAGAAACATCAGGGAAACAGAAGAAAACGGAAAAAATGAAATTGCCTCTAGGGGGCACACCGGTATTCGGATCTGTCCGAAACTTTGGTCATGCCGTTCCATCCATAAAAGAAACATATGTGCAAAATTTCAAGAGCACATCAAAGTGTTTTGGAGATAGAGCAACGGATAGACAGACAGGGACGACGGCCTAATATATAAATATGTGGGCGCATATGAAGTAGATTTTCCACGATTTATTTAAAAGTATAACAAATTTTTGTATCCCAGGCCTCTCTAAGACAAACTTCATAATAGTAAGTGGTCTGAATTAATTTTTTGTGGTGGCACTTTTATTGCCATTTTTATATTTCATACATCACCCCCACATCTGAAAATGAACACAGAGTATGACACAAACTTGCTCAATGACAACCATACAAAAAATTGTATAGAACATGCTTAGATTCAACCCAACACAAAGAGTACTTACCAAATGCCAGCTTTTTGTTGAGAAACTTTGATGTAGTTAAAAGCGGTGAACCCTCCTTTTCAATGAAGTCATCGTCATTCAGAAGCCCCAGCCTTGAAAAAGGGATGGAATATTTAATTGCAAGCATCATTCCCTTGAACCAATAATTATAAAATAATAATAACACAATCAAAAGTAGTAACAATAACAAACAGATTTGGTAGGCCTCTCAGACTCAGCTTTAATTTTGTATTTATTTTCTAACTTCTTTCCAAGGGAATTATTAAGTTATTAATGTTAAATGCCTGTGCCTCTGATCAGTAACCTTTTTCCAGTGAGGTACAGAGAATTCATGCAGCACCAGAGTGAATAACACTCAGTGAATTCAGTCACAACTGAGCATCAGATATCAACCAACAATGACTATGAGCAGATATCAGGCAGCTGACAATGACTGTGAGCAGAAATCAGGCAACTAACAATGACTGTGAGAAAAAGACAGTTTGACTTATTCGGTTACGGTAAAATATCACTAATTTCAGACAGAAAAATGTCAAAATTGGTATTTCTTATTTTTCAAAGATTTTTAACATTGCTGTGAATGCCTGTCAGATGACAGCTTTTGTTTTAATCTTTTATGATAAAGCCTTTATCTGGTGTTACTTATCTTTTACAAAAACATGAAAAAATAAAATTTCAGGTATCGGCCATTTTGTTATAAATCAGTGAGAAATTGGACATGAAATTTGAAGAAAGAAAACCTTGTGTCCCAAATTGAAGAATTTATATTGTTTTCAGCTTTTGGAAACAGTTCTGAAACAGAGTACATAACTTAATAGAAGCTTCATTGAATAAAACTAATAGTAACAAAATTCTCCACTAATTATTTTGCACAAAAATAATTGCCAACACTTTTACTTTACAGTTACCAAGCTCCAAACAATGGAAACATTTACCAAATGTTGTTTTATTATAGCCTGGTCTGCACGCCACCTGTTGGCCACATCACTAGGTCACGTTCATTTGGTCACATGACTTGGCCAACGTATCATTTTTCCGTTTTCAAAGGCTGATTACCTTGCTGCGCATAATGGAAATGTTGTTTTACGAAATGAACACACTTCAAACCTGTCAGTAACAGACTGAAATGTTCTTATCTCTACAATACTGAAGAAACTGGGAGGATAAAATTTCACTAGTCAGCTATCTTGTGTGCTAAAAGGGGGATTAATTACCACGTATTACAATTAATGAATCTTTCACACGCAGGTACAGCATACTGAGAGGAGGGAATGTGGCCTATAAGGATAAGAGTCGACTTTCTTTACCCAACGTCATGGGTTCAAGTCCCACTGGGGCACATTGCAAGACCTTTGAGTCAGGTCTTGCACTCCTTAGCATTAGTTAGTATTAATAAGGAAATGATTCCAGGTGATCAGAGCAATGGGACCACATGAGTGGCCTGCATACGTTCGGTACAACAGGTACCAAACAGCCTGAATTTATTTTCTTGGCATAATGAACAAATGAAGAAACTCACTGCTCAATGACATCGACTTTGCTTGCGTCTCCTCCAAATCGTTCATGTAATACAAGCTTCAAGATGTCGGTTAGAGTATCTGTGGGCTTGCCAACCAACTCGCACAAGAATTGTTTCTAAATGAAAAGAGAAGATATAATTCAACTTAATCTGGTATTCAGACTTTAGAACTGTAATTATTCTACATTCCACTACAGCTAATAGGCTTTCATGCAATATTCACTGTGCTGCTTGGTATTAGGACACACAGTAACACAGAGGATTGGTAGGCAACCACCGTGTATATCGCATGCAGTGTAAATACAAGAGAGGGTCATTATTTTGAACATTGTCACTGATGGGAGCGATTCCAGTAAACTTAATAACAGCCTTGAGGGAGTGCAAAGCCAGACAGAAATGCTCTCCTTACCAGGAGCACACCATCACGATTATTCAAGAAGATTGGAGGCCACAGCGGCAGACAAGGAAGAACACAACAACGGCATTTGCTTACACCAGACCTCCATGCCTATTCACACTGGCACGAGGTTTTGGTCTGTCATTTCTTCACGTTCTTCAGGTGTCAGAGTCGGAATTTTCAAAAGAGGTCCACCAATGGTTATTTTCATGCACACAAAACTGTGATCATTAAGAATTTGCAAAATTCATGATTTCATCAGTTTGACAATGTATAGTTCTGACAAGTCATTCAAGCTACTAATTCCAGCCAATCAAGGCATGAAAAATGCTTAATACAACAATCCTCCGTCATTTCCCACAAACATTCATTGCAAACGGAAGCAGAAAGATGGTTTTCCAATGTACTTGAGACACTTAACTTACAGTGCATATCAACAAGTAGAACAAACAACTTTGTTTGCAATATACTTCGGGTTTTGGAAAATCTGTCTTCCCAGTTTTTTCTTACGAGACTGTTTTAAAAGATGCAAGCCTTCGAGGGGTAGTTCTTACCCAAGTAATGTCTGGCCCTCCAGGATGTAACAGATGGTGGTCCTCCCGTGAGGTGAGACCTAGCTCCAGCAGTGCCTTGACATTCTCACAGAAACCCTGCAACACGTGATCAACGGTGTATTGAATGCAGTACTTAACGTAATTTATGATGTTGCTTTCACCTGCAGAGGACATGATCATGCGACTGTTTGAACCAAAAAAACAGTTAATGAGCTAGAAAGACACCATTTATAAATAACAATAATATTGTTATAGAAGTTACTAGATAAAACCTGATGACATAAGGCTCGAACCAAAAAGTGTGAAATTAAATGGACAAAAAATTAAGAGACAGGGTGTGCTTAAAAATGTCTAAGATGCCATCACAGGACAAATGTTGCATAAAAGATTCTGCCTTCAGAACAAGACAACTTACAGCGTATCGAAGAGTTCCTCTCAACAAGGTTTTTGCCGATTCAATACCATAAAGAGGTCCATAGACAAGCGAATCTCTGTTTGGGAAACCCTCTAGATTGAAGCCTGGTAAGAAATTTTTCTTCTCATACACGTTCATCAGTTGGCCACCAGATGGCACCTCAATCACTTGACCATTATGAAGGTACTTAGCTGCTGATGTGAGATTACCAATAACACCTACTGGACTCCAGCTACAATTTAATTATAATTCACATCGGATCACAATTGACAGTGAACAAATTTGTAAATGTTCGTCACAAAATTGGAAAGGGTGCTTTTACAAATTGTAAGTTATGCCCAGGCTAATAGTCAGGTTAGTTTTTACAGGTCACGAAAAAGAATACACCATTGATCGCACCATAGTTACTATCATACCTCATGGTAATTTTTTACTTACAAGATAGACACAAGTTTCCATAATTATAACATTGGGTGATTGTATGCCAGTTCTACATGAAGACGTGCTGCCATCTATCACATCTCACTTGAACTCACCTGAACTTGTAGCGAAGAGGGTTAGCAGAACACTCCGGTGCAGGAAGACCTCCGCAGTATGAAACAAACGAAGTGACCTGAAAGTTTGATAATCTATTTAAAACTCTGTTATACAAGAGCAATGCAGAGCGTTGAAATGCGCCCACTACTGCACTGAAAATGGTGTGGGTGTTTGTTTGCATCTTAAACATGGTCATTAGATGGCTCAGAATACATTGATCTCACCTAAAAATGAGAATGTGCTGTCGTCTCTCAAAATTATTGACTAACTGCCATTAGGAACCACAGCGGTAGTCGAATCCACTCGTCTGCTGTCAAATTAATAGGAATACAATTGCAAAATTTCGAAAACATCTTCCAAGGGGTTTAGGAGATACAGTCATAGATGCAAAAAAATGTCACTAGGGAGCACCAGGGTTGTTAGACCTGTTTGAACATCCACCCCAATCACGATGTTCATGTGACTAGGAACACATCCGCGTGGTTTGGCAGATACAGAAGCAAACAACAAAAAAGACTAAAAAATAATTAAAATAGCCACCACGTGGCGCACAATAAGTCGAAACGATCACAAACAGGAAAACTGCTGCCGTCTTCATCATAGAAATTTGTCAAATTTCATGAAAAAGCATCGAGGAACTCTGAAGTTATAGAGGAAAACGCATCTACCACAACTCAATTCTTCCGCAGTAGGGGGTCTGTGAGCACTCTTTGACAGATCACCCATGGGTGCCCTTCACCCACAGCGTAATTTTGGACAGAATGGAATGTTTTCCTTGTAAGCACATCTTATCGACAACATGTCGCCACATACCGTGCCGCCGAGCTTCCTAATGTCATCGAAACAGTCCATAGCCAGCATGTGGTCTATGCCAGGGTCAACACCGATCTCGTTCATGATAGTGATGCCAGCCTGGCGCGCTCTGGAAAACAAACACCCTCAGTCGTCATGGAAACAAACAATAAATTCACCAACAAAAGAAACAGCACGTTTGGAACATGGTGATTGATAGCTACTGAGATGAACGCCCAGTACATGGAATTTAGAAGAAATGAGAAGTGAAAACCTTCAAGTACCATATTCGCCCAAAAAACTCCCATGCCCCTATAAGTGCCCTCCCACGCGTTTTCAGACTTCGCTAAAATAAGCGCCCAGCTAATGAACGTGAACATGCAAAAAATGCCTTACCTACAGTTCTAAAATTCTACAGTAACGTCTTCAATTTATCAATAAGAACTGATAATCCTGAAAAAATCATTGTACGCGGAATCTGTATTTAGTCGTGACTATGCACATCAAACTTCTTCCGTGCTTCAAAAAGAATGCTATAGTTTTGCTGATCTTGTGAATAACGTGTTCCACTATTGGTCTGGTCTTTCAGAACAGATGAAGCGTACTTTTCAACTGATTTATCGTTCCCGTACAGATCTTCTCCCTCACGAGCAACCCAAATTTGTTTGTATACAAAGACTAATAAAATCTCCCGGAAAATAACTGTTAGACTGCCATGCATCCAGTCACCTGGCGACTCAATGACATTTAATATCGGCCTCACCGAGACAATTTTCAAACTCTTTTTAGCAAATGAGTCGTGCAAGTGCTAAATAAAACACGTTCCGCTTTAATTACTGCTTGTGTAAATTTCTTTAGTCACAATGCCCACCTAGATCATTACATTGAGTTTACTGATGACACGCACGCGCTCGCTCACACACACACACGCAGACAAACTTCAAAACAAACGTCACATGACAACGTGTGTGTTCGTCAAAATTTTTTTCATGTTGCAGGATACGAGCGCAGATTTGAACGTAATATGCAGTTCATCCCAACTCTACAGGAACTTAAAAATCCTAGGGATGCTACTTTGATGAAAACTTAAGGAGGACTTCAGGTAATTTGTTGAGTCGAAATTGTATTTTCATTCAAGAATTCAAGTTGCCCTATCGACAATCGCGAGGCAGCGAGTTTTCGCCCTGGGATTTCAGCACAATTTTCTGAAAATGATTGTAATTTAACCAAGAAGTTTGATAGCCATGCATCACAGTTTTGTAGAAAGTCTGTCATAGGTTACAGATATGTCACACAGCGTAAATTTGATGATACCTAGCTTACGATTTCACCCGTTCCAGAGAGCGGGTTTCAACCACCTTAGGCTAAAACAAACGTCCCCTGAAACAAATTTTTCTAAGTGCCCTGGGCGCTTATTAGGGCGAATACGGTAATACTTCTTACAACGCAATTAATGCCCAATTCAAGTAAGCTCATGGAATACAAAGAAGTTCATCAAATTGGATTCAAGGTTCTTGAAATGATGCATTTGTCAACTTGTGGCAACAAACTTCATGAATTATTTGCGTTTACTTATGAACAATAAAATGGAAACAAACTAGTCTAATGAATTCAGAGATTTTCGCAAACGACAGCAAAATTCTAAGACAAGAAATTACTGATTAGACAGACCCAAGGATGCACCGTGTGTAGTTCTGAAAGACAGTCACATAAAATAGTACTGCAGCCAGTCAGTCAAAAATGTTTCAAATTCAGGATTTGTCTACTTTCAACTACCACTGTGTCCAAGTTTCTGAACAATATTACACTGTACATCATAAATGTCAAAATTTTCCTGAAGAAATTATTAACTCTTGCAGGAACATTTCCACCCATTTATCTCAAAACCAAAGGCAAGGCACAATGCTTCACTTCCACTCATCTGGATCCTTTTCAGAACACGCCTGCGTTCCACAGACCAAAGAAACTTGCAAAATCATAAGATCAGACAAGACTCCATGTACTACAAGCAAACCATGTGATCACCTAGCTTTATTTGCAAAATTCTTGAATCTATGAAACGCAGCCCAGTGCTTACTGCCTCAGTCTTTAAGTAAACATAACAATGCCAAAAGTGCCTTCCACACACAGACTTATCCTAGAACAAATTAGTCCGACCTGGAACGAGTTGTCGCTAGGTTTGAGGGCTGCCTGGACACTATTCAAACTAGTGAAACTTGCAACACTTGTGATAACTAACTCCACCTTATCGTGGGAGGGTAACATGTTCCAGGATAACTTGCGCCACTTTTAATCGCTGCGTGGCTGCAAACCTGGGACAAGGTCGGAGTAATCATCAGCAGGGGTTACATACAGACGGGTCCTCTTTTGTGCGGCGTATTCGCATCACATGTTCATCGTCATGCACAGAGGGACAACATCCGCCATGCGCTAGTTATGGCATACGTGCGTGTGGGCGCTGCACTTAAAGTGGGGCAAGTTGCACTAGTGTAAGTTGTTCTAGTGTAAGTCTGTGTATGGACAGGACTGAAGCTAAAATTTTTTTATTGTGTAGTGGGTCATAATATACATTGATAAGAACTTCCGTAAAGCTGGAGCAGTATTGATCAATGAGCTTGTCATTCCTTTGTTTTCCAGTGATACTGCCTTAGTTTGTTTTCTCCTTACACAGCTCACCAGAAACCGTTTGGTAATGATAATGTTGAACTACGAAACGCCCCAACACCTCCTTGACTAGGGTTTGCGAGAAATGCATAAATAATTCGAAAAACAGTAACCAACTCACGCTTCGTCCAGTTCTTTCATTTCTGGAGATATGTAACTAGCAGTGGCCATGTTGACTCCGTGGTCGATACACATTTTGGCCACTAGGGGGTGGTACACGAACGGTAACAGACTGAAAGTAGAGCAATTCATTCCATGGGGAAATTTCAAATAACTTCATTAAAAGTAAAGTTATGAGATCTCGAGTTTTTAAGGTAAATTGTAATTCATCCTTCCAGACATAAATTTAAATTTAAACAATGCTTAATAAGTAATAAACACAATTTAAAACCACTTCTCATAACCAAAATGATACTTAATCCTATTTTAGTGCATTTACTGAAAATTGACCTGTCGCCAGGATTTTGAGTGACTGCTTAAATGACCAATTAGAATGCAGCATTCTTGACACACCTTCGTTTCCATGCCACCATTTTACACGACAAAAAACGCGTTACCGGGTAAAATTTATTGTTTGTTTGTCAACATTTCGCAAAGGGGCGGAGCTTGCGATAGGTCAATTGCTACCATCAGATGATATTATGTACTTCGCCGGAAAGATAAAGTATTATTCAACTAAAATTCTGACCTAACTTTGTCACAAAACATATTTGGAAGTTCGAGACAAGCAGATTTCCCAAATGTTGTCTACTAACTCGCCCAAAGCGTTAGGCACATTTGTCTATTAAGGCTTTGCAAGGAGCTATCAAACGTGAATCAAACTATTAAGGATAGGTGACGATCTGCAGAACAAATGTTTAAGTGTTATGTCAGCATTAATATTCTTCATTTGTCAAAATACTGGTTTGTTATCTCTTTAAGTAAATTAAATGGCTGACATGACCGGCACCATGCGTTGTCAACCTAAAGATTGCAGCACAACTTTTGGCAAAAATTTCAGAATGACGCTTAAATATGTAATAGACTTGGGTGGTCACTTTGGCCACAACTTTACCTGATGACCAGGTCACTTCTTTCAACCAACTTGTCTGCGTCATCTGGCCGCCTCTGAATGTCCATGAGGATGGGGTCGACGTTGTATTTGGCAGCCATCTTGTCTACCTCATGCTGAAACTGGGACGCTGAAAACAAAACACTTTACGTTCATGACATTTCTCAGAATTTGCCTTTTCAAACAGATTTTTTCTTTTCAACAAACTATGCAAATTCAACATCATTGATTTGGTGCATCTGTCAAAAACAGTCACTGTTAATAGGATACTCTCATTTTAAGGCCTACCAAGTACAGTACACCGACAGAATTGTTTTTCTACAAATAACGCATGTTTTCAGGCTACTGAAGCAACAACACTAACTACTTGTGTCATCTAACCTATTGTTTCTTGCCTAACACGTGGACAACAAAAATGGCAACAAGAACGTACCGACAGTCAGGCAAACATCTTTGGAGCGTAAAAGGTACTCAATGACTGGCTCGGACACATAGCCAGCACCCATAATGGTGACTCGTTTCTGAGGCATACCACTGGCAGTAACAGACACCTTATGACGAGACCTATGGAGATAGGTAGATAAGTACACTAGAGTAGCCATTATAAAGGTGGCTTTGTGATGAAGATAATAATGATAAAAGATATAATAATAAGAATAATAAATGATAGTGAATAGTATTATAATTAACAAAAATAGAGGTGCAGTGTTGGTTGTAATACTACACTCATCTCCGTAACCACGACACCACTGCCGTTCCAACACCACTATCCCTCCACCACCATCATCACTCACCAAGAAGCCCACCCCAACACCACCCGGTGTCACAACAACCAACCAGCCCCTACCACAACAACACCATACCAACTCCACCAACCACCATTCCCACAGTCATCAGCACCTATGAGTGAAGATATCTCATCCCCAACACCACCATTATCACCACAACTGCCCTGCCCCACCTCCATCCCCACCACCACCACTCCTCACCACGACCCCCTACCACCATGCCCACCACGCCCACATCACCACCATCACCCCACTACATCATATATCCACCATCATCACCATAAACTGCAGCATCACCAGTAGCAGCATACAACAGTATAATATAAAGTAACCACAGACAACATACTACTTCCTATCATGTTGGCTAATTCCGTTAACAGCCAAAATCACAGGTACTACGGGGGCATTACAGAATGTCTTAGCCACTTTACTAGAGTACCTGGTAATTCCCAAATGATAATTCCCAATCATCATGAGGGAAAAATACTCTCATGAAGAATCTGGCTTCTGTCCAGCAGTCGTGACAGGGAATTACGTCATTTTCTCTCATGTGCATATCAATGAAATAGCTTTCGATCATTTATCCTGACTTACTTTGATTTCTTACGCATCTCTGCAATGTATTCGTAGTTCGGAGTCAAACTTCCATTTGACGCAATCACAGCCTAGAGCAAATTAAAACATACAATATAGCACAGTTAACGCTAAAATCTGATACAAGCCTAAAGAATAAAATTACACCACTAAAACATCACATTCCACTGAGCATCAAACACCAATAGCATTTCACAGGGTATTCATTCTGTGGACATGACATTTAGACTTCCTATGTGCATTCCATTGTAAGCAGAACATGGTTAAGTACACTCAATCAAATTAAGTGCACTTAACCATGTTAACTTAGGTTTGTATACTCGAACTTGAAAAATCCTTACTGGCACGATTAACCAAACTAAAGACACGTAACCTTATTTAGGCTTGGCCAATACAATTCAAGCTTTTTGGGCCATCCATTGATGGTAACATTGCTGGTAAATTTCAGGGGATGGTTCGCGCAATTCAATCCATAGTTTATCACACACACAGAGAATCATTGTAATTACTCAATAAGAAAACGAGTTTTGCTTGGTTGTGGAATTTGACACTATAGTCAGTTTCAATTAAGTTTCTGACCAGCAATCTTATTCAAGCTTGCACAGTAATGTTTACCAAGGGAAAAGATTTTCAAGGCTTGAAATTCCTGTTGAAAGAAGTGACTAGCCTGACAATCTTTTTCAAGGCTGTTTGACGAACCTAGTGTAACTCACTCAAAAATTACACGGAGTAACGATTGGCAGTGAGCATATAAATTCAAGCTTAGACAACAAGAATAACGCGGAGTATTGAAATGCGCCCACGAATACACCGCAAACGATGTCCTTCTAGGAGTGTTTATTTGTACCATAACAATGGCCACTAGATGGCGCAAAATACCTCGAATCCATCCGAAAACTGCAGGTATAAGTCATCAAAGCTATTTACAAATTTTATTCAAATCCGTCAAGGAATTTCTAAGAAACCGAGGAAAACAAAAAAAGGAAATTGCAACTAGGAGGCTATGGGCATAAAAAACATAACTGCCACTAGAAGGCACCACAGTAGTTGAAGTCGTCGGAAAATCATCACCAACTGTCCTCTTCACAGTCATGCTTTGAGTGGGAGTGGTTTGGTTGATAGAGGAGCGATTGCCAAAAACAGACTAAAAAATGGCCACTAGATGGCGCGAAATACATTAAATTCATCCAAAAACAGGAACATGTCATTGTTTCAATAGAAAGCTATTTATCAAATTTCATAAAAATCAGAAAAACAGAGGAAACGGAAAAAAATTAAATTGACACTAGGGGACACAGTGTTTCTCAGATCCGTCTGAAAGTCGTCATTATTTGTTGTCCACTTCATATAAATACACTTGCTAATTTAATAAAAGATCCTGCAGAGAAATTAGGAGATACAGTCATGGACATAAAAAAACTACCATAACGAGGTGCCACAGTAATTGAGGTCGTCGAAAAATCATTGTCAGCTGTCCTCTTCCCATTAGAAACATCCATGTCAATTTCTAAATCATTCTAAGAGTGGTTTGGTTGACAGGGGGCAGACGCCAAGAAACAGACTTCAAAACAGTAAAAATGACCACTAAGTGGCACAAAACACCTCGAATCTATCTGGAAACTGAAGGATGGCGTCACCTCACTAATAGAAACTGTGTTGAGAACCTTTGAAGATAAGGTTTGGTTGACAGAGGGGTGGACGCCAAAAACAGACTCGAAAACAGTAAAAATAGCCACTAGGTGGTACACAATACCTCAAATCCATCCGAAAAGGGGAGGAAAGCGTCATCTCATTAATAGATGCCTATGTGCCAAATTTCACAAAAATCCGTTGAGGACTTTTAAAGATACAGGGGTAAACATAAAAAACTAAAACTGCCACTAGGGGTACAGCAGCAGTCGGAGAAGTCTGAAATTTGCCATCATCCGAATCCGTCATCAGCTTCATATGAACACATCTGCCAAATCTCATCAAGATCCTGTGAGGGGTTCAGGAGATATAGTTGCGGACGCCGGACACCCAGACAAAGACGACGGCAATATGCAGCCACACATAAATAAGTGGGTGCATAAAAATGAAGCTTACAAAGATTGGCCAAGTTTTACCGAGTAGTCTGTGATCACATGCTCAAACGAGATTAGTAAATATGGTCAACTTCCATGTCTTGCAAATTTATGAATGATATGTTTGTTGTTCAATATTTTTGCACTGATATAACTCAAAAGGACATTTGAACATAATTGCATATTTCTCATCTGCTATCAGTTCATAAATTCCTTAACTTTCTCAGACGTCTCAGCTGAATGCCAGCCTTCGGCTCAGCAGGTCACCGTCTCAATAAAGTACCATCACATCTCTGACATGCACAACCCTACAATATGATAATGTCAATCTCAAGCTTCCTTATGGTGGCCTTTAGAACTCAACGAAACTTACATCTTTCACAACTCTGGAACAGTCTAGTTCGGAAAACGGAGTTGACGCATCAGACTTGATCTGCAAATAAAGTAATAAGATGACTAAATGTGAAACAACAGCAACACAGGCGTTGAAATGTGCCCACGTCTGCACTGCAAATGGTGTGCTTTTAGGGGTGTTTATTTGCATCATCATATATTCTATAAGATGGCACAATACATTGAACCCATCCAAAAATGAGAAGGTGCCGTCGTCTTTCAAAACTATTTGCTAAATGAAAATCGTTAAAGAATTGTATTTCTTGTTCAACTGAGCTTTCCCACTTTTAAAGGCTTTTAAAAGCCCCACTGCAGTCCCTTCGAAATAAAGCTGCTTTGCAATGAAGTATACAATTGCAGAAATAACAGCTAAAATCAATTAGGTCTCAGGCAAGTGTAAAATTTTAAGTGTTACGTTGCTGTTAAAAATCGGAAATGGTTCCACCCTACAAACAACTGACATCACTCTACAAAGTTGTGATGAACTATTATTTTTCTTTAGTAAAACTAAAATCAAGCACCAAGGACAGAATAAACAAGGGCAATGCAGAGTCCTGAAATACACCCACCATGTGAATAGTACACAGCAGAGATACAAGGAAACTAAAATATACCAAGTCAAAAATTTAACAGTAGCCTCAGGGGAGGGGGAAAGAAAGGGAGGCAGATGAGAAAAGAACACAGTCAGTTACAAAACATAACAAGAGCAACGCAGAGCGTTGAAATGCGCCCACAATTGCACCGCATACGGTATCCTTCTAGGGTTGTTTATTGCTCCCATAAAGTGGCCAGTAGAGGGCATATAAGTAGTATGTTGTACTTAGCAAAATGGAAAGGCATGGTCATTGTCTCCTCAATAGGCTAGGGGCAAAATGTGAGTAATCTTCATAATACAAGCACATCCTATACACCAGTTGCTTAAAGCACCACAGAAACATAGAATTAAAAACAAATTTACCAACATACGAGATTAGCACAGCATTAGAATGCCAGAAACAAATTTCTACTTGGAACTTTTCCTTCACAGTCACGAAGTAACACAAAGTATACACCTGAAGACCTATGAAAATACAGAGGTCAATGTAAAATACTAAAATTGCCACTAGAGGCAAATACTAAAATTGCCACTAGAGGCATACCGGTAATCAGAATCATCCTAAAGTCGTCATCGTCCGTTGTCAACATCACATAAATACACTTGCTAAATTTAGTAAAGATCCTGCAAACGGTTTGGGAGATACAGCCATGGGCGCAAAAAAACAAAACTGCCACTAGGAGGCGCCACAGTAGTCCAAATCGTCTGAAAATCATTGTCAGCTGTCTTCCTTATAGTAAGCACATACACGGCAATTTTCACAATCATCCTTTGAGCGGTTTGGTTGATAGAGGGGTGGACGCACAAAAACAGACTCGAAAACACTAAAAATGGCCACTAGGTGGCGCAAACTATGTCGAATCCATCTGAAAACGGCAGGATAGCGTCATCTCACTAATAGGTGCCTACATACCAAATTTCATGAAAATCCGTTCAGGACTTTTGAAGATACAAAGGTAAGCGTAAAAAACTAAAATTGCCACTAGGGGGCACACCGGTAGTCGGATCCGTCCGAAAGTTCGCACATGCCGTCCCATTCATGAATGGAACATATGTGCCAAATTTCATGAACATATGTCAAAGGGTTTTGGAGATAGAGCAGCGGACGCCGGACGCCGCCCGGACGGACGGACAGACAGAGATGACGGCATAATGCGTCCACATATAAATATGTGGGCGCATAAAAATCAGATGGCATAGTCGCATTGATAGAAAGTTATAATCACTAATTTTCACAAATCACAAATATCAATCACAGAAGTTGGTAAATACCAAAGGTATACACAAAAAACAAAATTGCCACTACATAGGGGATGCCATAGCAGTCAAACTCGTCCCGAAAACCAATGTCGGCCATACTCTCCTTAACCAAAACATATCTGCCAAATGTCATAAAGATTACTCAAGTGCTTTGGTGCCGGGATAGAAAGGCAGAAAAAAATACTAAGAAAATTGTAAGAAATGGCTGCCAAAGGCTCAGAATATATCAAACCCTCCGAAAATGAGAAGGTGTCATCTTAATAGAAACCTATTTTCAAAGTTGAATAAAACTCTGTCGAAGAAGTTGGTAGATACCAATTAAGAGAAACCATAAAAACTGCAATTGCCACAGGCAGAACAGCAGTGGTCAAAACTGTCCGCAAATTCTGTTGACCTATACCATACATGATGGTAGAAGCATGAAGATATGTGGGTGCCTGAAAACTGCTCTGCATGTTGAAACAACTATATAGTTTTGACTATGAACAGTCCACAGCACTCACAGTTTTGACTATGAACAGTCCACAACACTCACAGTTTTGACTATGAACAGTCCACAACACTCACAGTTTTGACTATGAACAGTCCACAACACTGCCTTCATGCACTCCGCCCAGTAATTACCTCCACAACAATCACCTGACATTTGTAACAACATTACAATAACAGTCTCACCTACCATATATGATCTTACAAAGGGCACAGTAATATAAATGGTACAATGTACTTGTACTATGACATCTAGGTCAGCCTGTAACCATGCACTGATAACTAAGAGATAACATAGTGACACCTAGGGTTCAATCACAGCTGCTCCACGCTTCACAGGATACGAGTCAAAATTTATTCTCCTTCAAATCATGAGCTATGCTATGCTGGCTTCCTTCAACATTTAATATTTAATTTTCATTTTTTCTGATTAAAAGTGTGATATCTATGTATTACATTATTTAAAAGTATTTATCTATCAGAAGGCCAATCGAATGTATCTCCTTTTTGCAACAAAATCAACAAGAAATCCATCTACAAAATGATATTCTATAAGAATTCCCATCTATAGCCACTGCACCATGGGTCTTGTTACCACACATGTTATAATCTATATATTAATTTTATGTGGGTGCATGAAAAGTAAATTGATGAACAAATAAAGACTAGTGTCGCCCCCATCTGAAAATTGCCTGAAATGGTCCCACTATATTTTTCAGACAAAGTTTCCCTAGGAAAAATGTTTGCATTGTGGCACAAAGCTGTTGGCCTTCTGAGCTCCATCAAGTTTCCCAGGAGAAATTCCATGAAAATTTATTCATGACTCAGATTCAATGCATTTTACCTCTGTGGGGCCTATCCATGCTATTTTGTTTACCTGTCATTTGGGTCTACCCTTATTGAGTGTACTTGAGTAGCAATTGGGGGGTGATAATAATTGCTTTTGTGCTTAACCCACACTCATTGGTTGCTTTTGAAGTCATGACCCAGTGTATGATTCTTATTGGTTTATATCTTGCCTCCCAAGCTGCGTGCCTTTCTGATGTGCAGCGTTATTTTGCAGAATTTTTTTCAAAAATAAAACCACTCACACTGGAATGTCAGTGAATATAAATCTGAGTGTCTGTACATTGTGTCTTGTTGTAGTTTCCTGCGTGACACAGATGTTTGTCAATTAAACCCAGACTGCTCTCGGCCAATATCAGTTTTGCACACACTGCACTGATGCTCATTTATTCAATTATTAAACAGAGGGGATTAGCTCATAAAAGTGCGACAAGGGCATTTTCAAGGCCTGTCGATAAGGGCTAACGAACATACTGTGACTGCTGATTGCATGGGGACACAGTAAATTAGTGGAAATAATTCCTGCAAAATTTCTGGGTTTCTGAAATATATGGGAACACAACCATTCTATTTCATAACAAGAAATTCATCAGCAGGCATCGCGCTTCAAACAGAACACTAATCCAGTCATTCTATTTATAAGTAGAAGCACTTCCTCAACAGTTAAATAACAATATTAGACACAAACATTGTTTACACTCATGCACAGCTGTCTGTTACAACAGGATATCCATCCTCAAACACTGGAGACTAACTCACCGGCATTGCATTTTGTATCAGGAAAATCATTTTAAGAGTAACTGCAGTATCACAGAGCAATACAGCACAAAATCTACAGTATCCTTAATTTATCATTTGATATAGAATATCTTTTGCAAACATTGTGTAAAAGTTTTTAATCCAGTAATTGATAAATAATACTATGATCGCAGTTTCCTGTTTTTCCTACTAACAGCCTAAATGTGAAAAACATATTAAGTATACTGATTGATTCCAATATAATGGTCTCTAACTTATCCTTGCCAAGACAGAAGTGCGTTTCTAGAATCAAAATGAACTACAATCAACTGTGAATGATGCAAATTGGCCCAATTTTGGGTGTGTTGGCCAAATTTGTTAAAATTGACAGACTTAACTTTTACTTTTAAGTATCCTGGATGAATGGTTATGAGGTGGAAATCACTTTCTGCCATGGTAAGCAAAGGTTTCAGTTAGTAACATCCTTTACAATAATTGCGTTTTAGGCAATTGGAAGGAAAAGTCCTGTATTCGTTATAACATTCCCCAGCAAATTAATTCACCGAAGGTTTTGAAAAGCCAAAATTTTCTACATTTTATTCAATTTTTTTAATTTGTAAAAAGTGTTCTTCTTTATGTGTGAAGAAATCATTTGTTCATATTGAACTTAGAGTTGGCACTTATTAAAAAGAAGTTCTGCCATACTAATTGCTACAAAATATCAATTTCAACAACACCTGACTTTTCTAATAGTTTGCACGTGACCAGTTTGTGGAAAAAGTGCTTGGTTGCAATTAATGAATGACATTACAAATAAGTTCCGATATTTAAAAAAATACTCTAACTTGTGAAAGAAACACTTTGTGCGTGCAGACAAGAGGTTATCAGCACAAAATTGAAAATGATAATACCTCATATAGATTATTGAACACTAAATCCACCTTACCATGTCATGGACAAAAGGCATCAGGCGACCTCCGAAGTACTCAGTGGCCTCTCGTGGTAGCTGAGTTGGCATGTTATCAATAGAGCACACTAGAACACCTTCACCATTGAAACTGTAAACAAAAGTACAGCATAATGTACAACTCATTTCCAAAACGTCCGTTCGACACCAGCTGCCGGAGCCTACCTACTTGAACATAAACTGAAAGACTCCATGAACACCCAATTTGTTCAATACCTACTCGCCAAATACTACCTTACCAAGGACTTCAACCAGAGCCTCACTTATGAAATGTAGCTTCAAATTTCAATAGCTCAAGTCACCAAAAGCAATCTGACAATCCAAGATTTTCTATCACTCTGTTGGTGAAATTAAGTCACAAGGGTCAGAAAGACTTCAAATACTGACATTTTGGTCCAATCACAATCACGGAAAATCTCACTGTAATTACTACAATTACTGGCCTATCATAACTTTAATTATTATTCATGATGTGACAAAAAACAATTGTACGAGACACCTTTAATTGGAAAAGTCAGGAGTATAGGTCAAGAGGTCAAAAAGGATATGGCAAGCAGATGAATCCTCAACCGTTTTACAAAACATGGTGTACGCAGTTTTCAACAAAGATCAATAAGGTTCTGGAAAGCATAATCGCCTTCATATTCTGGTGAAGATCCACGACTTACTTTTTCAAATATTCCTTGGAAATAGCCTCTTACATCCTATCATTCAAACATTGAGCACAGATTCTAACACAACCAACAAGTCATTCTCCACCCTACTTAAGCACTTAATAAAGAAAGTGAAGCTTACGTACCACTAGGAGACGCAGCATACCAATCTGAGGGAGTATTACAAGCGCATTATCATTCACAGCTTGAGTAGTCACGGTACAAAAAATGTTTAATAATGCAGGTTAATTTCATAGCAGATTCATTGGTTGCTTCAACTGACACTGACTACAATATGTGATTACCTAAATCATAAGCTATTTAATTCTTAATTGTACTTCATATTTGTATAACACGATCTTTTTTGGCAAGATACTGTACAGAAGTATCATGTATCTATATCACAATTGATATTGTTACTTATTTTTATTGTATTGTATATTTAAACCTGAGAGTAGATACAATTGACCTTTGTATTCATCTTCATACTCCGTAATAATTTTGATGATCAGATACAATGCTTTCCAGCGATTTCTGGGCTTAATTCCAATTATTGTACATTACATTTTTCATAATAACATCGACAATAATACAAACAGTTTCTCTGACAACATGATGAATAAGATGTAAAGTGCCAGAGTTTGTCAAGACACCTACCTCTCTGTGTCTGTGTTTTGCTCTGCGTCATACAGACAGAAAGGTTTGTCAATGGTTGTGCACTCCTTCATGAACTCGATGGAACCGCCAGGGTCAGCAGAGATATCACAGATAGATAAAAGCCTATGGAAAAGATTACAGAGTTACTGAATAGAAGTAATTAAAAATGTTTATTACTTGAAATCAAATCAGTTTGCAGCATAAAGAATTCAAATGGCATTGTTTTACTAGCACAACACAATTTTCTGGTTATAGTTTTTTGCACCTCACATAATTTGTTACGCAAACCCGCTACAAACCCGTCATTCTGTTGACAAAAAGCTTTTGATCAAGCCCTCTTAACACCACAAAATTAGTCTCACTCAGCCCAAAAGTGATTTTTGACCTTGCAAAGAACTGACAGTTCAAGACCATGCTCATTGAATAAAATGACACACCCTGACAAGTGAAATTGTAGAGCCCCATCTCAAACCAACCGTCAGATGTCACATCTATCTCAACCAAAGAACAAATTAAATTGAGGTCAATTTCATAACAGTAAGTGATCTAAATAAAAAGTTGGTTTTTGTGACAGAAAGTGGGTCTGTAACAGTGGCTTTGTAATAAGTCTGAAGTGCTCAATTTTTCCAAATTGAAATGAATAAACCAAGAGACTTATTCAATAAAAATCAACAATTAATGATTAAGCCAAACAGTGAGGTTAGCATTAGTAATTTATTTCTCAATGTAAATAGTACATGGTTCTTCAGTACACGCCAAAAGTATTGACAAACAAAATGGCCCGGAATTCCCCGTCCTGGCAGCGAGTCAGAGGCCGAATTACTGGTCAGCTTAGCCTTCTTGCACGGTCGAGAATGAAGGGAATTTACATAAAAGTTGGTAAAATGGCTAAGTCATTCAATCTGTGAATGGAAATTGGAGCCATGACACCTATTACTAGAAATTTTTGTCACGAAGAAATTGAACTGCCATGACAGGGAAATGTTACAATTATCTGGCTAGCTTTGTCTTGCCCTGCACTTGCAAGACTTTAGCAAAAACCTGTGGGGCAGATGAGGACATCCTTCACTGGAAGGTATCCATGGCTGGTTTTCAGGCTGTAGGAGGCGCTTGGCATCGGGAATTGAGATGAGACGAGGGTCCTCAAACTTGTAGAAGATTCCATTCACTATCACAGACGCATAAGGGGCTATCTGGAAGTGGATACAAATAATGAGTATAGGGTATAGGACTATTTTACATACTTGTAACTTTGGCAGGATCATACAAGCTAATGTCAGTAACCTTTCGAAAAGGACACATTACCTTTCACTAGGGGTCCGTTTCATGAAATTTTTTTGGTCTGATCTTGGACCAAAATTTGGCTAAATTAAGAAGAATCTATTTTAGCCCCCTCTCATGCAATTTCTTAAAGTCAAAATTAAGACCGAAATCTAGTCTAAGTAAATACCGAAAGTTAGACTCCCACAGAGTAGGCTTAAGACTGCATTTCATTTTAAGCAATCAAAATTTACTTACAACTGCCAACAGTGAAAGCTGTTGACAAACAAATTTTGTTGATATTTTAATTGAAAAATATCCAAATTCAAGAACCATAGCAGTAGTCATACAGGAATTAAATAAATCCAATGCACATCTGAAGTGATGTTTTACAGTCACACCAGGGTCTTATAAAGTAAACAAGATCCAATAGCATCCAAAATGTAGATAAATCCCCCATAAGAGTTTCAAGACAAATATTGTATTAGAAACCACATTTCTCACATTCAACACCTCGCAGAGTTTTATTTAATTCCACAACCGATGGCAAAAATCATTAGTTAGTATGCTCTCCTAATTGTGGTCTTATCTTAGCCTAAAATTCAGTTTTGACTGAAACAAATTTTTGGTCTTACGTGTTTTATCATGAAATGGGCTCAGTGTACTTTGAAACAGTGGAACTTTTAACACAAAAAAAAATTGAATTTCATGACTTATGCCGATACAGCGCTGAAAATTCCACTTTGAATAGTTGAACTCGTAAATAAACTCCAATGATTTGTGCAATGACGTTAATGAACAAAATGTAAAATGTGTTCACATACCCTTTGACTAAAAGTAGAAATGTATCTGTCAGGGTGCTGACCAAATTCTCCTTCGTCAAATGGACCGCCATACTTGTTCACCAAGTGATCATGCTTGTCAATAACACATGCATAACACTTTGTGGAGGCTGGCAATGGAAAAAGGAGGCAAAATACAATGTACGGTGTAACAATGCCATTAGTGGGTAATTCCACACTGTATTTGTCCCATCCGTTACCAGAAAAAATACCGAGTAATCGAGTATCTGTTCAATTGAGGAGGCAGTGTGGCCTGGTTGATAAGTGCCCGCTTTCTTTACTCGAGGTCGTGGGTTCAAGTCCCACCATGTCACATTGCTAAACCCTTGAGCCAGGTTTCTAGCTCCTCAACTCGGTTTTAATCATATATTAATAAAGCATAAAAATATTTTCAGGTGATCAGTGCAATGGGCCCACATGCGAGGCCTGCGCACGTCTGGTACAACGTGTATCAGACCACCTGCAATTATTTTATTTTTTTATATTTTATTATATCTGTTCAATTCGTTCGTCTACTCGACTCTACACTTTTTGTCCCTTTAAGATGAAGATATGACAGACTCCACCTCTGTAAGATTTAGTGGAAATGAATTCCTCAAAATTTTAATGTGTAGTGGAAGTGACACATAATGTGAAACCACCGTGGCAACTGTGAAATTACAATGACAATACGGCAATTCTTTATCTATTTAGCACACAATATGGCCGATAAGTGGACTAATAACTTATCAAAGTTCTCTGAAAACAAAGATTAAAAAAGTTCTATTTTATAATTGTTACTTAAGCATACTGAAAAGCTGTCACAAAACAACATACGGTGATAATAGCAAAATATTTGGACTGAAAATTGTGGCTATTATTTTTGACGTTAAATAAAAGAAGAATTACAGCTCGAATTATCATTTACATTAAGTGCTTATTCAATGATCTTAAGCACTTAATATGAAACGTTTAAAGTGCTTATGTCCAGACGAGCGTGCACTTGAAGACTGGGTACTGAATGTTCTACCTGCCTATGCATGACCATGATGAAAAGATTTGAACCAAGTTAATAACTGTAACAATTAATAAATAAAAGTTGCATAAACAGGATATGCATTCAATAACTTAAAAACTTGATTCTAAACAAATCGCTACATCACAAAGGCATCAACCTTGGTTCACTCCACAAAGCTTGAGGCGTTTCCAAATCAAGAGTATGCATATCACCGACATGTGACCACAGCAAAGTACTGCAACATTACACCATATGATGACCAGCTACAGCACAGTACTGCATCACTACACCTCAAGGGGACCAGCTACAGCATACAGTACTGTATCATTACACCACACAAAAAACAACTACAGCAAAGTACAGCACAATTACAGCACATGGAGACGAGAGATAGCATAATACTGCACCACATGGAGACTAGATATAGCCTAATACTGCACCACTGCACCACATGGAGACCAGCTACAGCAAAGTACTGCACTATGACATCACACGAGATCAGTACAGTAAAGTTCACAACAGGGAGGCAAGAATTTCAAAGATGAGAAAAATTGTAAGGATCACACAGATACTCACATCCTTTTACAGCAACATTTGCTAACTGAGATGGTGGAATATACTCAAAGGGCAACTCTTGAAACACTTCTTGTGCTCCCTGAAAGAACATTGTAGAATGTACGAATTTACAGTCTTAAGCAGCATTATTAAACTCATGCTTTCAGTCCAAAACTGTCCAACAGATATAGTGATCTGATCTCCCTCTTCTTCAGTTTAGAAATGATCTCTTGCCCCGGCAAGAACTGATTGTTTGGTATTACTTCAGACCAAGGTTAACAAGCTTAAGGTCATGTTTAAGCTCAGGTTCGAAAGTTCAAGATACTAGCGCATAATATTCGTCTATTAGGCATGACTGTAACCAGTTTCACTGCCAACATACCACGTAATGACACTAGCGTTATTTTGGAAGTGTAGAATGTCTGGGAACTGGAAAGCAGTTTCGGACAAGAGAACGTGGTTGATAAACACTTTAATTACGAGCATCATTTTACTGAAACTCAGCTATGAGAGCTCTGAGGTTTAACAAGTCTAGACCTCACTGCATGCAGAATTTATAGTGACCGGTCGCGACATTTAAAAATCCGCCGATAATATTTAGGAGTACCTCAACAAACTGTTATTATAGTTTGCTCTCACCTGTGAAACATTACCAGTTCCCGTAAACACAAATGTCAGAGGGCCCATTGACTGAGGGAGCATGCCCAGTGATATTTCATATCCAGCGTCTCTGATCGCTTGTCTCGCCATTTCTGAGTTACGGTAGTTGTGAGCTGGCCCTATGTGCTGCAAGACAACATTTGGTTCAGCTCATATACAGGTCACCACTCATAAAGTTCAGTTAGACAACCAGAAACTTGTTGATAATCCCAGTTGGGAGATAAAGTGATATCTTAATTCTAACAACTCATGGCAGCAAACTCTGTGAAAATACAATTTTTTACCAATATATCACGTTTGTGCTTCACTAAGAAAAACTCAATGTTCCATACATTAAAAATACAACAAAACCCATTAGTTACTACTACTTTGAAAATCTCACAAGATCTGCATAAGTAAGAATTATTAGTCGTTATACACGACATGTTGGTCACATAACGTGACCCATGGTTATGTCTGAAAAAATGTGTCACGACCAGGATTCGAACCTGAGGCTTTCTGCTATTTGTGTAGACGCTCCAGTCCACTGAGCTATCGAGACCGCTGGCCAATTACAGAAATAAAAATTCATTTAATATAAGGCACCTTACCCAAACTTGGGAGTGCTGCATATACGTGCTTACAGTAATCAAATGTGTAACAAACCTATAATGCCAGGAAAAAACGTTTACTTTATATATTTATCCTTGTTTAACTTGTCTAAATTGGATCATAACTGAGATTAGAAAGGCTAGAGAAGACTTGACAGTTCACTATGTTGGCTTATTACAGTTCCATACTACATTGCTGAAGAGGCAGACTGGATGTTACAGGAATTACACGCATTGTCTTGCACTCAAATTCAATTCAAAGTGCAAGACGCAGTGTCTGCTTTGCAAGACCACACACGCCCAAGAGCAAAGTTCTTTTTTGACACGAGAACGTGGTTCATTGCATCTTTGACACTGCAAGTATGTTGTAAACATGCGCAATACTAAAGGAAAGAGCAATCAATGTAAACCATTCACATGTCCCCACTTGGTGTGTTCAGCAGCAAAGCTGGAGGGATTGCTCACCATTTTGAAAATGTCCACAAGATGGAGCAACACTACTGAAACCGAAATTGCTTAAGGTGGAAGAGTCAATCAAGCAGTCAACAAGAGCTATACTTTTGCTTACAAATCGATAGACACATTAAACAGTACAACTATGTTAAACTTCATAAACACAAATCGAACATTTTGGACAATAATTAAATTGCCATTATGGGCAAAAATAAATTGGACATTAAAAGAAATAAAATTTCCATTAAGGGTTGGTGCAATAAACAGTTTCACAGGACCAGCCATTACCACTATCATTATCTGTGGCTATACAAAACTAGACATGTGCTGTCCAGCCTTGGGAACATGTTTAGGATAAATTTCAAGATTAGTTCTATTGATCAATGTGATGGATACTGAACCAAAGTAAATTTGTCACTGGCACCCACAACTGCGGTACTCTGATCGATACATCAGCGACTCAATGTCAATCATTCTCTCTTCAACACCAACACATCTGTCACCTGACTTGATGGGTAAAAAGACAGGCACAGTACAAGTCACATCCAACAAAATATGGGCAGGTTCCACCGCTTACTTTGACTTCATGGAAGTCCATCAAGCAACTTGGTACATGACAGACAAAGGCATAAAAATAATTGCTACAAGCAAGTATAATATTAGTGAAATCCCTCTTAAAATCACATCAGTCATAATTTAATGAGATGAACACGTGGAAAACCATCAAAGGTTTTAGGAAAAGCAACTGCAGATAAAGGCAGCCGCCCAGACATTCACTCAAACAGAGATAAGACTTAAGACGCTCAAAGAATTCAAATTTATGTGTGGGCAAATAAAAGTCTATGCTTGAGGTTAATTGTGCCCTCGAAACAGAATAATCCACTAAAAATATAATTCATTCTTGTTTACACAGATCCATCTATATCTAGCAGCCCCATACCATGAATGGCGTATGATGACCTAGTGCAAGAAGCCTGAGACCGAGTCCGTGAAGTGTGTTGATCATACCAGCTACGCCTGCGTACTTGCCAAAGGCAACTAATCGCATGCCGCCATCATCCACCATCTTCTCATAGTCGATGATACGAATATCCTAAAAAAGCATCCAATAGGATTAAATAAATGGGATGGATTGTCTTGCAAGAAAGTTCTCTGCTAATCACTCACTGAAATGCTATTCCTGAGTTGAATGCTCACACTTAAGTACATGACACATGAAGTCATGACACCAACAAGTCTAGTTTCCAGTATTTAACACCTTTTCTTCTCTTGGGCAAAATGCACCTGATGTGGTCATTTGATACAGTTTAAAGAAATGTAATCAGTACCAATGAATAGTACATTTAATTTTCCACAGCACATCAATATTGAATTTCTACAAACATTGACAATTACCATCAATAGTTAGTGAGCTAGTTAACTTTGTCAATCAGTTCAGCATTTTTTGATAAAATGATTCATTTTGACACAACCATGCAGGTTATAATCCAATGGGTCATTTTTTCAACCCTGCCAATCCCATACTCATTCAAAAACTGTTACAGAAGTCAAAACAAACACAAGTAACCTTCTCCAATATGGCGTCCAACAGAGGCATGTTAGCCTCCTGGGCTTTAATTGTGTGTGAGAAGAAGGCATAGGTCTTCTGTGGTATGAGAGAGTCGATGGGCACTTGCTTGACACCGAGAATTAATGAGGCCTCCCTCAGGTCTTCTTGTATGACGGCACCAACATCTGTATAAGCCTGCCAGGAAAATTATGGACTGAATGAATTTAGTGGCTAACGTGGAGTAATCAGTATAGCAAAGGAATTTTGGACATTAAATGGTACAAGTCTTACTTCCTGCTATGAGCACTTCAAAATACTCAAGAATACTTTCTGAGGAGATAAAGTAATGCAAGATGATTAACAAATAAATATTGTCATAACATTGTATTAGTTGTGACTTAACACTGACTGCTAATGGATACTAAAACACAACTAGGATTCATATGGCTGTCTTGTTGCACACTAGAAAAAATGAGTGGCCAATATGCTATGATTCAATAATGTCATTACCTTCATTGGAAATGCTCTCCTATTGGATGGCTGAACCAGAACTTTGACCCCGTCATTGACCAGTTGTTTGACTTGAGATGGAGCCAGTGCTGCTCGTCTCTCCCACACTGATTGGTCCTCACGACGAATGGCGATGACTGGTTGACTACTGCTGGACAGTTGGCGCGCGCAGACAAGCTGCTGGTAAACCAAGAGGGTGCGTCGTTTCCACATTGCTCTGAAACAAAAAAGAAGTGTCTTGACCACGTCTGGGTTCTGTTCGCAAATTTGGCCTTAATTGCCATCCATATAATTTCTGCAAAATAATCAACTCTCGTAAATGACATTAAGGCAATGAAAAAGGCTTCGTTTAGGGTTGGCTTCGATGTTGTTAGCTTGTTTACGAATATTGCTGTAGACAGTACCATAAAAGTTTGCCTTGACAAACTTTTTGCTAATACTAACACTGTGTGTAATTTAACTAGACCACAACTTCAGAAATTGCTCAACATTGCAGTTAAAGAAAATTACATTATATTCAATGAGGAATACTTTAACCAATGTGACGGTTACTATGGAGAGTCCACTCAGCCCTAGCTGTACTACCTAATATCCGGATGGTCTATTTAGAAGAGCTAGCATTTAAAAACTGTCCTACTGATCTACCATTGTATCACATAATGTTATTTTGATCACATTTTCCTACCTATTAGTCACCACAGTCAGGCTAAGCCATTTCTTGATTGGATGAACACCTTATTAACAGTATTAGGTTTACCATGGAGCCAGAAGCAGAAAATTGCGTAAGTTTTCTCGATGTATTAATTCGCTGGCAAAATGACTAATTGCTATCTACATCAGTGTATAGAAAACCCACTTTCTCAGGTCTGTACCTCAAAAGGGATAGTTTTGTTCCCAAAAAGCAACAAACTGATCTAGTCAATAGACTGATTAATCGGGCCTTTAAGATATGTAGCATTTCTGACTTGTTTGACCATGAAGAGGTTTTAAATTATCTCTTCTTTCAAAATGGATACCCAAAAATATTTATAAAATCTTGCACTGACAGGTTTTTACGCAACCAATCTAAAACACCTTCGGATGTTTGTCATGGGCCTGAATTAAAGAAAGGGGTATTTCTTAATCTTCCCTTTTCTGGGTAACAGTAGTAGTGTGGTGGACAGGCAGGACAAGAGAATGCTTGGAGCTACTGCTCCATGTTTGCAACTTGTAACTAATCTTTAAACTAACAATACCATTGAGTAATTCTCAAAGAAGTCATGTTGTGTATCAACTCAACTGTTATGAATGTGAACAGTTTTACATTGGAATGACAAGCAGGACTCTTAGAATCAGAGTCTTAAGGGCCTTTCATACCAATGTCCACTGGTCAATGGTTTGGGGAGTTGTGGTCAGTATGAAGGCTTAACTCTGGACCTGGATCAAAGTTAACAGCTCCATTTAACATCGAACTTAATAGGTGGATTTAAAAGCGCAGCATCCATGCTGTGGTGCAATATGAAGAACTTTGGTCCAATCAGAGTTATCGTCAGGTGCCAATGTCATCGTCAACAATTACAATTAAGGTAGTGCTGTCACTAATAGATGCTTATATTTTGCTCTAATAATAACCAATCGATTTAAAAATAAGTTTAATGTCAATTAGCACATGTAAATGTTCCCAACTTGTCACATTGAAAAGAATCTTACCGTGCAGCGCTGCCTTGCAGGAAAGTTGCGGCAAACTGGCGATTCAAAGTGTTTGCGGAAAGGCTGCTGCAAACTAATAGTCGATGAAAAAGTGTTTGCAGGATAGCTGCTGGAAACTTTTTTGATGAAAAGTGTTTGCAGGAAACTCATAGGCGGATTTATATAGCCCCCCCCCTTGGCTGCTGCAAAAAAGTAAAACAGCACAGGATGGTTCACAAGGAAATATTAAGCTTATCATTAATGACTACCCCCGGTAATTTAAATGTGGCTCCTGTTTTTTTTAGTCCTCCGTTTGTTTCTTGGTAAAAGATCCACTCCCTCAGAAATTTGAGCCCCCCCCATATTTTAGCCTGGATGCCCAAAAACCCGCATGTTTTAGGCAGGATGCCCGACGAGACACAGTGTTGGGCCCCCCTTATGGTATCCTAGATCCGCCACTGAAACTTATAGATAAAAGAGTTTTGTAGCAAAAATGCTGGAAACTTTAGATAAAAAAATTGTGAAAAGACTATAACAAAATTAATAGGTGAAAAAGTGTTTGCACGAAAGTTGCAGTAAACTTCAATGTTTAAAGTGTTAGCATTAAGATTGTGACAATGTTACAAATTGTGAGATTGTTCTTCATTTTCTAAATTTCAAAGAAACCTCAAATCCCAGACCCTAAGCCGGGCAGTTACCTATGTTAGATAACTTACCTAAATGTGACCTACTGTTGGGTAAGTTATATTGTTCAAAACAGCAAATGTTCAAAGACACCTAAATGTGACCCAAAACACTTAGAGGATATAACTACATCTGCTTTGTTTTTTATTCAGTCACCATACTTAAAAAAAATCAACTTTCATACTGCAGTCAAAGTCAATACAGCAAAATATTAAATGCAATTGCTTTAAAACAACAAAGACTGTTACCTGCGTATTGTTTAAACAGACATAATAAATATCACTACAAACCATACACAAACATATAATCCAATTTTACCAAGTGTGCAAGTATTGGCATTTAGAGCAATTTGCACTTTACCAACATTTGAAATTATCTAAGGTGGTAGCAGCCACTGTAGCTACAGTAAAATTTTGCCTATTTCGGACAAAAATAATTGCCAAAAATTCCTCATTTTGATTTTTCAAGGGTAGTCAGCCGAGTGCCATTGTTCATTAATTTCTTTAAATATCTTGGCCGCATTTTAGGGTTTGTCAATTTACTTGTCCAGAGAACATTATTTCCGAAACAATCAACTGCCGAATTTTGAAATTGACCGCCGAAATTATTCACTCAAAATACCTGCACCGTCCTAAGTTCACCCCTCTTGCCCTCAAAAAGTGTACTTCAACTCTTCATTGGTCATTACAATGAAATTTGGAATTTCTGAACTCAACCCATTCACACTCTTTTTTGTTTGATCACCACGCACAATTTGTTTTAGAATTCGGTTTGCTGGTATTAATATACTGTAAACTTGTGACAAAATGAAACCAGTTCCAATAATCTGTTGTAACATGTACGATACCTCATGAAAGAAGAACAAAGGATTGAAGAATTGGGCAAAAAAGAAACTGGCCAATAGGTGACGCAATATTTATGGTGCCGAAAGCCGATGCAAAAGATCGCACCACAACTTCAGCAGCAGAATAACGGTAGAATGCCAATCTGTCATAAGTTGTCTAATCTCACATAACAAAACAATACATACCGTATTTGCCCTAATAAGTGCTCAGAGCGCTTAGAAAAATTCGCTTCAGGATGGGAGGCACTTATTACAGTGGATGAAATCCGGTCTCCGAAACAGGTGAAATCGTAAGCTAAAATTCATCAAATTTACGCTTTGTGATGCATCTGTAACCTGTGGCAGAGTTGCTACAAAATTGCAATGCATTATTATCAAATTTTTTGTTTAATTACGAGCATTTTTCAGAAAATCCCACCGCGAAAACTCGCCGACTGACGCGTCGCTGCCTCGCGATCACCAAGAGTTCAACTTGAATTCTTGAGTAAAAATACTAGTTTGTACACAACAAATTACCTGAAGTCCTGCTTAAGTTTTCAAAATAGCGTTCCTACGGTAACATTGTTGAGTTCCTGTGGAGTCGGGATAATTGCATATTAAGTTCAAATCTGCACTAGATCGTACTCCGCAACACGAGAAAATCACTAGACAAACACACATGTTGTTGTCATGTGATGTTTGTTAAAAGTTCGTCTGCATGTGTGAGTGAGCGAGCGCGTGTGTGTCATCACAGTTCATTTGCCAGATTAAACGCGATGTAACAATCTAGGTGTGCATTGTAACTGAAGAAATTAACTCAAGCAGTAAAGCAGAACATGTCTTAATTAGCACTTGCTGATCTCATCTGCTAAAAAACGTTCGAGAATTGTCTCAGTAAGGCCGATACTGACTTGCCGAGTGACTGGATGCGTGACAGCCCAACAGTTATTTTTCAGGAGATTCCTGGGGGTGTAAGGGTGCAGAACAGTTCACTTATTAGTGGGTCATTTTGACTGTTGAGGGAGAAGATCTNGGCTGCTGCAAAAAAGTAAAACAGCACAGGATGGTTCACAAGGAAATATTAAGCTTATTATTAATGACTACCCTCGGTACTTTAAATGTGGCTCCTGTTTTTTTTTTTTTTTTAGTCCTCCGTTTGTTTCTTGGTAAAAGATCCACTCCCTCAGAAATTTGAGCCCTCCCCCCATATTTTAGCCTGGATGCCCAACAACCCCCGTATTTTAGGCAGTATGCCCGACGAGACACAGTGTTGGGCCCCCCTTATGGTATCCTAGATCCGCCACTGAAACTTATAGATAAAAGAGTTTTGTAGCAAAAATGCTGGAAACTTTAGATAAAAAATTGTGAAAAGACTACAATAAAATTAATAGGTGAAAAAGTGTTTGCACGAAAGTTGCAGTAAACTTCAATGTTTAAAGTGTTAGCATTAAGATTGGGACAATGTTACAAATTGTGAGATTGTTTTTCATTTTCTAAATTTCAAAGAAACCTCAAATCCCAGACCCTAAGCCGGGCAGTTACCTATGTTAGATAACTTACCTAAATGTGACCTACTGTTGGGTAAGTTATATTGTTCAAAACAGCAATGTTCAAAGATACCTAAATGTGACCCAAAACACTTAGAGGATATAACTACATCTGCATTACTTTGTTTTTTATTCAGTCACCATTGTAACTGAAGAAATTAACTCAAGCAGTAAAGCAGAACATGTCTTAATTAGCACTTGCTGATCTCATCTGCTAAAAAACATTCGAGAATTGTCTCAGTAAGGCCGATACTGACTTGCCGAGTGACTGGATGCGTGACAGTCCAACAGTTATTTTTCAGGAGATTCCTGGGGGTGTAAGGGTGCAGAACAGTTCACTTATTAGTGGGTCATTTTGACTGTTGAGGGAGAAGATCTGTACGGGAAAGATACAATACAATCCTGTTGACAAGTGTACGCTGCTTCTGTTCTGAAAGACCACACAATAATAGGACATGTCCCTCGCAAGATCAGCAAAACTTGCGTTCTTTTTGAAGCGGAAGTTTGAAGTGTATAGACACAGCTAAATAATGATATAGCGGGGAGGATCGTGGTCTACAAATTCCATGCACAATGATTTTTTCAGGACTGTCATATCTTACTGATAAATTGAAGACGTTACTGTAGAATTTTAGAACTCTATAGGTAAGGCATTTTTCGTATGCATGGACTGTGGCACTTATTTTAGCAAAGTCTGAAAACGCGTGGGGGGCGCTTATAGGGGCATGGGTGCTTATTAGGGCAAATACGGTATCATAAATATTTAAAGTAGAAGAATTATTTTTTAATGTGAAATTTACATAATTATGTGATAACAAACACAAAGCACTTTAAAGGTACTAAAAGGTACAAGTTTCTTGAGATAAACACTGCTTGACAGAAAGTGCGGGAGTGATGTTTCGGTCCCTTCTTGTCCGATCATAGGGGTTCCTGTCCTGAAGGTCGGTGTTCATGTTTTTTGGGCTGGTTATAGCTGTTTTGAAGGTGTGGCATCATATATTTTTGACTCCAGGATATCTGTTTTACACTGGGGTTCGCAATTTCGGTAGAACGTCTTGAATAGATATAACCAATAACCATACAATATTGTACAGGTTCAATGAGTTAGGTTTCAAAGAGTACTTAGGCCTATACCCAGTTGATTAAAAACACTGGCACACAAACACTTTATGGTCAGCATCCAACAATGTGATCATGCAGGTTTGCAACAGAGAGAGGGAAGAAGTGAGGGAAGAAGTGAGGGAGGGAGGGAGGGAGGGAGGGAGGGAGAGAGAGAAAGTACGGCTTCACACCAACATCATTTATATTCATAGGCTCATTTCCGGGGAACCACAAACTGGCCAAACACAAAAACGCCAAGAAAAGTCAAGTACCAAATAACAATGATGTTGATGATTACAACAACTAAGTATGAGCCCCGTCACTTGCTGATGGTCCCAAGTGTTATACATAGTGTATTGGGGACGATCAGAAGCTAAGGTCAGTAAGCTAGGTCAGGACGACTGCATGTGCCTGAACCTGAGTGAGAGTCCTGACTAATCTGACAAAAGTGAATGAAAAACTTCAAACACAAGACTTGAGAAACAGGTATAAATACAAAGAAACCACAAAATTGTAAAGCTGGAGAAGAAACAATTTCACCCACCTTCCTGAAACCCGAACCGTTCGCTAATAACTAAACAGGTTCATGAGAACAACAACTTTGGAAGAAAATGGAGGTGTGTAGGAATCCTTGCAATTCTATTGGTTGGATCGGACACATACCATCAAAAAAATGCGATTACTTTCTACGTCATAAGGATATTCCACAACCAATTCGTTCGTATAATAATTACTTATTAGTTTGGAAAGTTCTTAAGCAAGTATAATTTCAAAATTCTTTCATGTCGTGTCAAGTTTTCCGATTAAAGACAATACACTAATTTTAAATAGGTCATAAACTTCACACCAGAAGAAAACTAAAAGCAACATGCCGAAATTTGCTTTCCTCTCAATCTTTCCCGGTCTAATGCGTACAGCACAAATGGTACGCGTGCCTAGTTAATCGTTACTGGGAAAATGGATGCTGATAATGGAGAAATTACATCTACATATCTACCTTTCTGTTTAAGTACGCCAGTCACGAAAATGTTCTGCCGCGAATTTGACGGATTACGAGCGACGTTTCGCAAAGGATTGTGGGATAGCGGTCACCCGAAGCAGAACACGCAGTAGTCAGGTCCCTTAATTTTAGTTGTATATCAGGGTGTTCAGTTTATCATAGATATGGGTAAACACCTAACACCTATCTACAATTAAGTGACAACTTACCGAATAGACGACGGCCTACTAACTATTTCAGTGCTCTAGGATGCGTAGTAAACTAAAAGGTCAATGACCGATGTGACTAATTTTGCTGGCGAAAGATGATATACTGGTGACTGAAGTGGGCGCTGCTCTCTCAATCTGTAAATACAGGGGGCGCTGAAACGGTGTGGCTGCAAACAATATTTAGGAATTCTGTAAGTAATGTGAATTTACGAGTTGAAATTGTATAGTACGAAATACATCACTATGCAGTCACATTCTTCTTGGACAAACGTCGTGCCCTGCTTGCCGTGGACTAGCCGTGGACGAGTGATCGTGTTAGCCATGGTGTGCGGATCCACACCTAATGACCTAGTCCTCAGACTTACTTATGCCAAACTTATGGCTAAGCTAAGCCTAGCCTTGATAACCATCGTCTCCACTGAGTGACGGTGCCAGGCAGTAGAGACGATGAAGCTCCTATAGGCGCTTTGTTGTAGATGTGCTTCCGGTGAATCATATGAGCCTCTGTTAACTACTCGCTAACGGGCAATTGCCTATTAGCTGAATGGTTAGCATGCTTGTCGGTTTTATGGAGGTCGCTGGTTCGATTCCCGGGTCGGGTAAACTCGGTTATAGTATTAGGCTTCTACTACAGCTTGGCATGTCGGAAGCTTTTCAGCAAAAATTATGCCTCACACTGACTAAAACATCAAAATCAGGTTGTTGTAAATTTTTTTGCGCACAGACGGACACTTTAGGAGGTCTGTATTCCAATTCGAACAAATACTCCCGTTAAATCAAACTTTTTCTTCGAGCAGTCCCTCATTCAGTTCCCAAAATTGGTAACTCGCCATTTTTAATACTGCGCCCGGCAGGTGGCATGACGTATGTATCCCATAGCTCAGTGTGAAAATGGCGCGTTACCGATTTTTAGAACTGAACGAGGGACTGCTCGAAGAAAAAGCTTGATAATGGGAGTATTTGTTCGAGTTGAAAGGAATCAAATATATCGATGGCCTCCTAAGGTGTCACTCTGTGCGCAAAAGGTATTTACAACAACATGACTTTGATGTTGTAGTCAATGTGAGGCATAATTCACCAAAAAGCTTCCGGCGTATGAAGCTCCACTGTCCTACTGGCAGTGGGACGGTGGTCACTGTCTAACCTAGCCTTGGCGCTATGCTGTATACTAAATGTACAGCTTTGCGCCGATGTGCATAAAATCTGACACAAAATAGTGTCATTAAAAACTAGACTGTGTTACCGGTGTTGGAAAAAAAGGTGTTCTAAGGGGTTTTCCATCACCTCGAATTTCATGGACAGTAGCTCCTCTCTCAGTGCACTGCCAAAACTGGGGTAATAGTTGGATACATGGGTCCCTGTTTTGATAGCCATTTCCTCCCACCAAATAGCGCCTGTTATTCAGTGGTAGTACAATAGGTTCCCAAATAAATCATGCACCCACCTTTTTGACTATTACCCAAACTGGGCTATTGTAGTTTCTCAGGTAACAAGTCTCAGTTTCTAACTTGGTAGACTAGGTACCACTGGGCAATTGCATCGCTTTGTAATGCCGCAGGCGTACAGGGGCAATAGTACACTCCCATAACACGTTACTCATCTCAAACTGCAGCGAATAAAATCATATGAAACATGCATATATACACATGGCAACCTGGGAAAATCCCAAGTCACAGCAAAGTTGCTACAGCAAATATCAGGCAATAATTCCCTGAAATTGGTTTCAAAATTTGTGGTGACTTCCAAACTTAAAATTAGCAACTACATTTTCCTGGGTTCAATACATTTGATTCACAATTATTATGCTTATTTCATGAAATCGGTGAATTTGCCACCCTCAACAGTCAGCACAATTCAAACACGTGCAGACGGGTTGTTGTCAAGCTAAGCGTGGAGCACAGTAACTTTAAAAAATGAAGGATTTCTGATGAAGTGCCATGGGGTAGCTTTCATTCAGTACTTTACTCTTAAGCTAATACCCTTTTTATGCTCTTATTGTTATATGACCTCATGTAGGCTGGTGGGTGTTTTATAGTGGTTAATTGGAAGGGAAAATATTTCATTTCGTATTGTAATACCTTTTCCAAGATTGCACGACACTGTCCCCTGGTGACCGTCAAGGGGCACGGCGGTATTTCATGGGCATGGCGGTATTTCATGGCCATCTTTTCAGCTACTCCATACTCGCTTATTTGCTCCAACAATATTTGTTTATATTTCAGTAGCCACCATCCAACATGGCAGCTGCAGGTGACTCTCGTTTCACATGTGAAAGCACCAAGCCCATGCTTACTAAGAGAGTATATTGTTCCTCAGTTCAAGTAGGTGACTACGTCTACGTCATTGGTGGCTGTGACCAACTTGGAAGACCTCTAGATGTCTTTGAGGGTATGTAACAAGCATTCTACTGAAGGTCTCTGAGGGTGAATTTAACCATCATGCCGACAGGATGTATATGAAGTCTGTGACAATTAAAGTGTGTTGATAACTAGTAAAGACGGATTTTCTTTCAAAGTTATGTTAATACCTACTGCACATAGCAATTGATATACCGTAATTATTCTGATTAATGCCTGGTCACTTTAAAAAATTGATGAGCATGGAAATCTGGGGATGGGCACTTTAGCCAGAGATGGGGGCTAAATTGGAAATGTCACGAGAAATTGCACTTGGGGAATTACCCGTACATGGGCACCCTGGGACAGACAATCGCCCTGACCATCTATTATGACTTCCATGAGTTCCACTTACCCAAAGTTTAAACAGTTTGCCTCAAGTCTATAGTTGCCTACGCGAAAGTTGAATCAACAGTCTCTAACCATGCAACATGTGTATTGCACTATCTGAGGATTAGTATGCAACTTTTTGAGAAGTCACATGAGTTTTCTAGCCTGATAGGTGTCACACCAGTGGTGTGCACATACATGTATTACAAACTAATAACAGCACAGTATACTCTGAAAGTGAGGTTATAAGTGTGTTGCCTTTACCCAGTGGACATCAACGTCAACATGGAATAAGAAAGTTGTTTTGATGAGGGGAGAAACCCGTACCTTTATTGGGAGGGCCAGTCCTCATTGGTAAGTTACTCCACAGTATTTCTTTGACCAGTCATGAGCCAGTCGATCAAAGCTGTCTAATTTCTGTTTTGGTACTAGTCTAGAGAGAGATGAGCAATTGGAAATAAAGTTAATGTCATTTGCATTGACATTATACTAATTGATATTCTATTGCTTTGCTGAACTCTCACAGTGGTAATGGTGGTAAAAGGAGAATTTGTTCAGCTACTCTGCTCTCTTGTGAAAACACCAGTTTTACCTGTAGGAACTAAAGCATCTTACTGATGTTAGGTGTTCTATGAAGAATGAGTTTGAGGTGTAGGAACAGGAATGTAGAATTACTGACATGACCAGTTATTTCACTTCCGTACACCACACTGGTTAGGGAGTTAACAGTTACTATTTCTTGTTTACATGTAAAGCTATGATCTCCATATTAAACGTAAACCAAAATAGGCTTTTATGTGCCTATTAAGAAAAATCTCGGTATATAGTCTATCACACTCTATGGAATTTCTACTTTCAGAAAATAGCTATATACTTTACTGAGTTACAAAGTAGTTATGTAAAATTTAAATATTTGACTAAATGCACAGATTTTTCAATAATATCCAACATAACCTTAAGAAAAGCCTTTGTTACATGAAAGTGATGTTTCCATTTTAAACAAGAAGTACTACCTGTTTGTGCAAGCCGTTTTTTGTCAACGAAGTAGGATTTGATGCCAAAATCTATTTCCTTCAATTTAGCTTACATTAGTTTGATAATCTGTTTACCAAAATGGTCCCAAATATATGATTCAGAATGCTGAATCATTTTCAAATTTATTATCTTTTCTGTTGCAACCATCAATTATGGAACTAAATTTGATGTCTATTCCTTGGGCACGAGAAGGTTTCTTAAGTAGTGAGAGAAGAAAATTTGAGTGCACCCCAGCCTCCTGCCTGCACCCCATCCTCCTCCCTGAACCTATGAGGTTTATTGACCGTCTTCTTGTAATAGGTTCTTATTCTTTACTTTTGTGAAGAAATTTAACGCCACAGAATTTCACTAGTAGGGCATATTGTGTGTTAAATAACTGAATAATTACCGTACAAATTAAATCTTTTGTGTGAAGAGTCATTTGACACTCTGGCGATTGAATTAATGTACAAAGCTACAATGTTCTACTGTTAAAGGTATAAACCTAAAGAAGAAAAAGTGGGAACAGTTACAGTCACTGATGACAAAACGTGCGGGCTCTAGTGTTGTGGCTTTGGAGGGAAAGATTTATGTGCTCAGCGGCGTAACGACAGATCAAGAACCCTTAGATACTGTCGAAGTATATGATATCAAAGAACGCAAATGGTCGTCTTTAAGCAATCTGAAGGAAAAACTGCTTGGTGTCTCCGCAGTTGTAAAAGGTGAGAATTATCTGTTGGTACACTCCTGCTACACGAGTCATAGATGAGTCATGTTGTGGGAACTGAACATGTCCGTGGAGATTAGTTCACAGACATTGACATATTAAATACACGGCTGTTCAAATTGATTTGTGGGCAACCTAAAGCGATTTTTCAATTTTGGGCTGGAGTGTTAAAGTGCTTAAAACCACCATTTACCTTGTTTTAACAAGTGGGCATATAGTAACATGCTTCTCCGAAGTCTTAAGGGAAGTCTCAAGAGTCATAACGTGCTCAAATAGCGAGTTGTCTCAACCACTACAAGTGTTTCTCTTTGTCGTGTTGTACCATAAACCAAAGGAAAACGAGCAGCAATGTTGGACTACTTTCACACTAAACACATTGGAGGAAGAGTATTGCAGCTGTGATTGGTTGGCTCAATACCTAGTATGCATTGGCCAGTAAATGCTCGTAACTGAAGATCATCTAATTAACGTATCGTCGGATAGTGTTGGTGGGTATTTTGTAATTTGACAGCTGATGGACTGGTGGGGTTGTTTTGTGTTTTTGATAAGGAATTCATGATTTTAAGCATTTTAAGGATATCTCAAACCTTATTCACAAAATTTGTCAGTTTTTACATTATTTCATATACGTCTAGTAAAATACCTTATGTTCATTCTTGGGGGAACTTCAAATACGAAATATACAGTGTAATGAGAAAAAACTCTCTGGCCTTCAGCAGTTTACTTCATATCCAAGGTCAAAGGTAACAGAGCTGTCACTCAAACCCTATCTCCCACTTGGCATGTACACTTCCCAACCCACAGTTCACAGTCCTTTCATTCACCGACTTGCCATAAGATTGTGTTAATGGGGTGTGCGTAGCATGGCAAGATGCCGCGGCGGAAAACGAGGACATAACGCATTTTTGATCCTGAGTGAGTTGCACGCCTGCATAGATATGACCATTGATGACGTTACGATGCTGCACAGCGTCTGGCATATCATGAACACAGCAAGTTGTGAAATAAGATAAAACCTTACTCAAATTCATTGAATTTCATTTCACCGTTAATCTGATGTTTTGCTCTCGTGCTCACAGCGCGCTTTAACCGCAGGTACTCCATAATGAAGTTAATTACTTACTGCCAATTCAGTTGACATTACAAGTGAATGTTAAAAAACTAGCAAGGTAATAGTAGGTATACCGTATTCGCCCTAATAAGTGCCCAGGGAGCTTGGAAAGATTTGTTTCGGGAGGGGGGGGGCGCTTATTGTAGCCTAAGGCGGTTGGAACACACTCTCCGAAACGGGTGAAATTGGAAGTAGGATTCATCAATTTTACGCTCTGCGACGTATCTGTAGCCTATGACAGACTTTCCACAAACTTGTGGTGCATTGCTATCAGACTTTGTTGTTAAATTGACGATCCCTTTTCAAAAAAATTGTGGGGAACTCCCAGGGCAAAAACTCGCCGACTGATGCGTCGCTGCCTCGCGATTGTCAATAGGGTAACTTGAATTCTTGAATAAAAATACAGTTTCGACTTAGTCCTTAAGTTTTCCAAAAAGCGTCCCTAAAATTTTTAAGTACCTGTGGAGTTAGGTTTAACAGAAGATTAAGTCCAAATCTGCGTTAGATCGCACACCGCAACATGAGAAAGATCTGAACAAACACGTCGTGTCACGTGATGTTTGTTTTTGAAGTTCGTCTGGGTGTGTGTGCTGAGTGAGTGAGATTCACTTCCCACTGACAAGTACACTGTGTCTGTTCTGAAAGGTCAGACCATAGTGGGACACGTGCCTCGCAAGATCTGCAAAACTTTTGAGTTCTTTTTGAAGCACTGAGGAAGTTTGAAGTGTGTATTCACGGCTCAATATTGACATAGCGGCGAGGTTCGTGGTCTAGAAATTTGGTACACAATGATTTCCAGGACTGTCGGATATTATTGATAAATTGAAGACGTTACAGCCTGTAGAATTTTAGAACTGTAGTTAAGACATTTATCACAGTCATGTATACATTTTCATGGGCTGGGCGCTTAGTTTAGGGAAATCTGAAAACGCGTGGGGGTGCTTATTGGGGCATGGGCGCTTATTAGGGCAAATACGGTAAGTCACCAAATGACTAACCTTCAGATTCTCACTACTGGTAATGTTTCCGGCTTTTTCTCGGCTTCGGCAAATCGACTTGATTTTAACTTAGCAACATGAGTTCTTGAAAATGGCTCAGTGAATTTAACTCAAACTTTTCAATTTTATTATTTATTCAAAACGCTGTGATGATTTTCGTTCTAAACACCTAGTTTTTCCATACCGTAAGGTAGACAAATATGAGTACTATTTATTACAAAAATACCTTGTTACAATTTGCGAGTTAATTTGGCTTAGAAACAAAACCAAATGAGCAATGATATAGAAAATTCCTAACAGCATTTTTGAGGGGAAGTTTTCATTTAAAATCATGGGTTTCATTGAAATGGACTGAGGAGATATTTTGCTATGAATGTATTTTTCTTAAAAATAGAATTTTGACTTAAAGAGTTGGTAACACATATGGCATATAAATGTAAAACATATTTTTACAATCTCTGATCATTTTTGTTTCAGAAAATACACAGTTTTGCTGTCTAGCATGTTTTTTATTGATATATGAGTTAGACTTGAGGTGTCACTAAAATAATGTTTGAGGTTGCTTCAAGCCAAACATGTTTGTTAGCCTCACCAGGTTGCCACAATGGCTAATCAGAGTTTTCAATCTCAGTAATGGTATTATTCGTTTCTATCAGCTTTTGTACATTCGGAAACGTTTTACTGGCATCGTATTTTTCTGGTTTTAGATAACAGAATCTATGCAGTGGGAGGAATGACTGCAGACAAAACTGCGAGAGACTACTTCGCGTGTTATCAACCCGACAAGGATGAGTGGGAGGAGCTACCTCCAATGCCGACTCCACGATATGCCGCAACGTCTTTATTGATTGACAATAAATTATATGTGATAGGTAAAAAGGAAGATCTCGAGTTTCTGTAATTGTGCATTGTTCATTCTTCGTGTGCTTGATATCCATAGTGGCGCAATGATTATTTTTGCTCTTGATTCAATTCAGTTGTGGATTTCAACTTCTTGATTCGACTCATTCTATTCAGTTGCTAAAATTTTCATGCTGTTGATTTCACTGGAGATGTATTGATTATTATTTTATAAAAATGCCAAGTATAGTACTGTCATTTTTTGGTCTCGCGTTACAAGCCGTATTTCTTAGCCAATCAACATGAAGTTCACAAGTTTCTTGCCAAAGCTCAAGACCTATTTTTTATTGAACTCAAACACAGGATGGGGCTGTGGTGACCACTTTTGTTGGTTAAACTTGTAAATCTGTAGATCTGGAGTCCTTTGAGTGATTTTTCAGAAATTTGATAAGATAGCTCGAGTGTGTCATTTGTTTCTTGCTGCGACTCAATGCTCTCAAGTAACTCAAAATTTTCTGGCAACTGTTTTTTCGTTGATTCATCATTCCTCACTTTCTTGTCGATTGACCCCCGTTGTTGGTTGCACTTTTTGTCTGATTGGCATGAACTTTACTCACTATGAATGTGTGAATATGCGGGCTTCTATTTACAATGTCTTATTTTGTTCTCTATGAATAGATAAAGTGACTACAAACATCTGCTAAAGTTGTTTACTGGTGACTGGTTAATGATAGACCACATAAAGTACTGGAAAATTTAAAGTAATCACTGTTTTCCCATCATGATGAATAATCCTGTTAATATCAAAAATGACGGGTACTAACTGTTATGACAACAAAATTGTAATAACAGAATTTGTTAATCGCCTTACTACCTGTCCTGTTCATTCTCATTCAGATGGGATGACTACACTTTGACATTCAATTCAGGGTCACATTTTGGATACTTTTGGCTTGTTCTGTACACAACTCCTGCCTTGTAATTAGTTGCTCTTTTTCAACTAAAATTAATACAAGAAATATTCTACTAAAACTGATCGACCTGTAGCTGGAAATTCATATTTTTCAAGTGGACATGAGCTTGTACTTGAGCAAGATATTTTGACTAACGGAATGGAAACAGCGAATTCAATGCCACAATTCTAGATAATCCTGTCTCACCGACCGATCGGTGGTCACCATGTTGAATAAGCTAGTAAGGTCCTGAGCATACATGTGGAGCTCACCTGTCATTCAACATGTGATTTTGGATAGGGTTGTGACATTTTGCTTTTTCACAAGAAACTTGAGCTATTGAACACTCCAGATTTGCCTTTCAGTTTGACCTTGATGAATTATTCACTGTTTGGACTTGCACAGAAAAACTATGCCATTGCTATAAATTTTTTAATCATTTGATTATCTGATAGTTGTATTGTTGGTAACAGAATGCTATGGAGTATCGTAGCATTAGGTAGAATGCAGTGTGTTTTTTAATTCGTCTTTGATTTAGTACTGAAGCACCTGGTCATCATTGTAGGTGGAAGGAACAATATGGATCCTGTCTCGTCGTTTGAGGTCTTCGATTTCCAAGAGTCGAAATGGACCTCCCTTGATGCCATACCTAGTGAGCGAGTGTTCGCCTTGTACACCAACACAGACACACATATATTCAGTGTAGGCGGACTGCATAAAGAGGCTAGGAAAGGATTCTCGGGAGTATGCGAGGTCTTTGACATCGCTAATGGTAGGGAGGGCTTAAGTGTTCACTTAGTTTGTAATGTAAATATTTGTTGACTCGTGGTGAATCTGCCATTTAGATTATATGTATCATAATGTAACAGAGTAAGTCTCCACTGAACCTCAGAATATGTATTTTCTCTCATCAGGCATTCGTTTCAGTTCAATTTGCACATGATAACGATCAACTTTCCATGAAAGCAAAAGAAGGAAACACCCTTCTCCTAAGCCTGTCGCTAGCGAAGTGCCCGACACATACAGTCGCGCCCACATGCCCACGTAACAAAGGCGCACTGAGACGCAACAAAGACATTAGCATAAGAATAACTGAACATTTGCAACTAAATAAGAATAACAATAAGCGTAAAGTTACGAACGTCCCGTCACAATAAGAACCCTCAGGACTTCGACTGAAATTCATCTGAATGGCCGACACTTGCAATTTGTGTGTTTTTACCCTTCAAATATGGTAAACCAATAGCAAGAGCACTTCACTGTGAACAGTCACATGGTTATCTAAGGAATGTTACACGTGCCTGTATGTAAATGCATTATGTATTATAATGTTATCAAAATCTCTTTCATTTTCATAAATCTCTCACCACATGTCACGCACTGAATATTTAATACCAGTACAATTGTCTCTGAAATTAAGGACCAGGTCATTAATAGTGGGAATTTTTTGGATCTTCCAGACATGGCATTTTAAGTGTAATCCATCAATGAGGAGCTCAACATTCACTTGGTGTCGCAATCGAGGGACCTTTCCGCAAAGATTCTGCTTTCAAATAATTTGATATATGGGTCCCTTATCACACGAATACCTCAGTGTTGATGAACTGCTGTTTGTTCTCAGATTTCAAAAATTAGGACCTACATTTGTTAGCACTCCGTGGTGAATATCTAGTCACTCATTACTTTTCATTGATTTACGCACAAATATGGATTTTACTAATTGTAAAATCCCTGATGAAAGAAACAATGGGTAAAATGCGCTTTAAACTATCAAAGTATAATTGAGAGTATTGTGTTCCTTTTGTTTTGTGCTCTGAATGACTTTCTGAAGCAGTTAATTAAATGGCAGTAAGTTTGATGTGACCTAATTCTGTTAAGACCTTAAATGGCAATAAGTTTGATGTGACCTGATTTTGTTTTCACCTTAAATGGCAGTAAGTTTGATATGACCTAATTCTGTTAACACCTTAAATGGCAATAAGTTTGGTGTGACCTAATTTTGTTAACACCAAAAATGACTGGTAGTAACTTTTCGAACGCCAATATTCTAATTACAGAATACAAAATGACTTAGCCACCTCGCTAATTGTCTTGTTATTCTCCCTTAGTTTATTCTCAGTCATGACTGAAGTTTTGTCTAACAATGAATTAGGCATCCGTCATGACGCACAATTCCAGGTCATTTTGTCTGAATACTGTAGGCTTCTAATTTGAATTTTTGTGCAAACTATTCTTGTTTTAGTCTTTGCCGTTTTTGCCATTATGTTGTACTTGCAGGTAAACAAATATAAAAATTATTTCAAATTCTGACAAAAATAATTGCAAAATTGCCATTTTCAATTTTTAATACCTTACTTTTTAGCTGCAAATTCTCAAAATTTCTTCAAACTGCACAGTTAAAACACTAACATTGAACCATATTTTCCTTATGAATATTTTTGGTTGAGAAATTTCATAAAGTGAAATTTATTGAATTGAATCAGATTACTTCATCACTTTTTCGGCCAAGATGTTTGTAGTGAATTGCACAAAACTTTAATCAACATATTATGCAAACTCAGTGAAACTCGGTCCTAGGGTTATGCCTGCACAGTCATGTTTTGGGAGAGTTAGTTATAGAACAGGTGATGCAGTGTGGCCTAGTGTGATGGTACCCACCTTCTTTACTCGAGGTCGTGGGTTCGAGTCCCACTGGGTCACACTGCTAAACCCTTGAGTCAGGTTTCTAGCTCCTCAGCTCGGTTTTAATTATATATTAAATAAAGCACAAAAATAGATCCAGGTGATCAGTGCAATGGTCCCATATGCGCTGTCTGCGTACGTCTGGTTCAACGTGTACCAGACAGCCTGCAATTGAACAGATATCTTAGGCATCCCAACTCTTCGTAGTTCTCTTTTCCAACATTTTGGAGGCATACCTTTTTTTTCTTTAATTCCTATTTTCCTCGCTTTTTTGTCAAGATTTGTTGATGTCTGAGTAAATTTCTTAAATCTAACAAAAGAAAGCGGTATTAGTTTTCAGAACTAAAGTGAAATGCAATAATCACACAATCTGGCTCTTCTTTTTGACACCAGGAGGTGTGATATTCCAAGAAAGGTTGCTTGAAATAAGCTTGTCAAAGCTGGTCATATGTTTATCCTTTAGTCACTGCAATGAGGGGATAAGATTGGGATTGACTGGAATCCTTTGGATGAGTTTTGGTTTATAAAAGGGCATTTCCCATATGTTTGCATTACTACTTCTTTCCAGATTATATTGTTGCATTACAATTTGTGAAATGGTCTAACTGTCCCTTTTTATTTATTTTCTACTTTTCCTACTTTTTTGTGAAAAGCTGTTGATAGGCCTCAGTGACGACATCAAGCCATTTTCTTTCTTTTTCAGGTGTTTGGAAAATTGGTGCTGAGATGCCTACCAAAAGAGGTGACTTTGCAATAGGGGTGATAGGAGGACAGGTGATCTGTGCTGGAGGACTAGGTACGGTTGCTCGTCAACAATGAACCAAGTTTCTTAAACCAGGTTACATGATTCTAGTGACCAGAGCTGCCCTCTAGTGGCTGAGGCAGCTACTTCACTTTGATTATCATCCAAAGTAAAGTATTTTGTCAATTCAACTTGAAATAAACTGTACATTAATGCTACAAAACTCCGTCTAGTGCTTGCCCACAACAGCATGTTTTTTTTAATGGTGATTGGCGTGACTTTTGCTTATCACCAGTTCTTCGTACACTCAAAAATATATTTTAACCTCAACATGATTCAGTGTATAACCTAAGACCACTAAGTGGTAACCACTTTATTGTTCTAGTCTATTAGCCTTTATTATTTTATTAAGCTGTGTATATATCTTACAGAATGGCTAAGTAATCTGTCTTAACTATTTTCATCCGAAAGCGTGGGGATCAATGTTTCAATATTATTTAGTTTTTTCGCTAGTCGATAGATGGCACTGGTAGTGTCAAATGTGCCTCATTCTTATTCCTCAGTGAAAGTGTCATGTCAGCTAATTGATAAATGTTTTATTCACATTAATTGCAACCAGTCTTGAAACAATTAAAATGTTCACAATAACCATACATTTGGTAATAGGGAGATGTAATTTTGGTTGAAAGCTCGTGATATTTCAAGTCATGAGCTGCATACCCACCCCTCCCTGGGGGCTTCACTGGCATTCTGTTTATCAAATTTGGGTGAGTTAGTGCCCTGTATTCCTTTGCTTCATTTTCATTGGAACTGTGAACACTGACTGGGGATTTGAATTGTGTGTTTGTTGGCAGATTTTGAACCCTATTCCGTTTTGTATGCACCCACATATTTATGTGTGGGTGCATATTGCCGTCGTCTCTGGGCGCCCTTCGTCCAACGTCCGGCATCCGCAGCTGTATGCCCTAAACTCCTCACAGGATCTTGATGAGATTTGGCAGATGTCTTCCTATTAAGCTGCCAATGGAAGATGATGATTTTCGGAGGGCTCCAAATACCGGTGTGCCCCTTAGTAGCAATTTTAGTTTTTTAAATTTATCTGTGTATCTTCAAAGTTCCTCAGTGGATTTTCATGAAATTTGGCACATAGGCATCAATTAGTAAGATGATGCTATCTTTCTGTTTTCGGATGGATTCGAGGTATTTTGCATCACCTAGTGGCCATTTTTATTGTTTTCAAGCCTGTTTATTGGTATCCGCCCCTCTATCAACCAAACCACTCTAAGAATGATTGTGAAAATTGGCATATATGTTCTTAGTGTGAAGAGTACGGTTGACGGGGATTTTCCGACAACTTCCGACAACTGTGGCACCTCCTAAAGGCAGTTTTTTTTTGCGCCCATAGCTGTATGTGCTAAACCCATTGCAGGATCTTTATTAAATTTAGCTAGTGTATTTGTATGAGGTTGACAACAGACGATGATGACTTTCAGATGGATCTGATGAACGCAATGCCCTCTAGTATCAATTTCATTTTTCTGTTTTCCTCTGTTTCTCCAAAGTTGCTCAATGGATTTTCATGAAATTTGGCAAGTAACTTTCAGTTAAGAAACGATGATATGTTCTCATTTCGGATGGATTCAACGTATTTTGCGCCATCTAGTGGCCATTTTTATGATACAAATAAACACCCCTAAAAGCACACCATTTACGGTGCATTCATGGGCACATTTCAACGCTTTGCATTGCTCTTGTTTATTGGCCATATGTGTTTAGTGTGCTCTGGAGCATGCTTTAGGGAGCCACTGTGGTCTGTAGTCTTTTAATGGGAGTCACCGTGGTTTGAGTGACTTGAGGGTTCCTATGGAAACCAGTGTTGAATACTAATGATGCTATGTATTTTTTGCATTTGCCTCTGTATTTTTGGAGTTCATGGGTGTATTTTTGTGAAATAAGTTTGGAGGGATTTGACATATTCTGTACCACCTAGTGGCCATTTTTTGTTAATTTTGAATACGTTTTGGCATGTCCCTTTTTTATCCGCCAAATTGCTTAAAGGTTCATTACGAAACTTAGCAAAAACTCTTGTCTCTCTATCTTTGGAGTTCCATGGCAGACGTTCATGAAATGTGGCAAATATTTTCTATTAGAGAGACTACAATGCCTATCACATTTTGGATGGCTTTGGTACATCCTGCGCCATCTAATGGCCATTTTATGATACGTTTGCGATGCAGTCGTGGGCGTATTTTAAGTCTCCTCGTTGCTCTTGTTAAAAATACAATAATGGAACGAATTGGATTTCTTCCAGGTAACCAAGGTCAGCCGTTGAAGACAGTCGAAGCATACGATGAGTCCAGTGACTCGTGGACAGCGTTGGCCGAGATGCCCAGTTCCCACTGCTCCTGCACTTACTTGTCCAGCAATGATAAGATGTACATTGCCGGTGGTTTATCAGTTGGAGGTGCCAGTGCTCGTTTCGTAATCCTTTCTATGAAATAACTAGGCAAACTAGTTCTTAAATCTCACCTGCTGTACCCAAGCCTGATATTAAGATGCGATATCTGTATTAATTGGTAATTAATAGTGTCAATTTACTGTGTCTTGATAAGCAGTGAGTCTGTTCAAATGCTACCAGCCGAATCTTAATCTATTCGTGCCGGGACTTTATGGTTATATATAACCTGTGATACTATTACTGGGTCATGGATCGTTTTTGCAGTGGCAGAGGTATCAGGCAATGATACTTTAAAGCTGCATCGCAAAATTCACATTGCACTATTTTGTTGTTAAATGTAAACAAGAGTGACTGTTCAAATGGTTGCTCAGTTCCTAACCACTATGCTGCTGGGTGCCATCAGCTACCTACCCACGTTGCCAAAGCCTCAACAATTGCACTTCCCAAATTGAGATTCATCCTCTAGTTGCTTCTATTTTGAGTGAGAATTTATTAAATAGTATCAAATTTCTCTCACTTAGCCTTGTTGTGTGGAATAATAACCCCGGTGCTTGTGAGCAGTAGAACTGTGTCCCTGAAAAATAACTCTTTTTGCCACCTGGATTTTTGAGGAACAGTCCAAATGGGAACTTGATGAGTTCCAACTGGTGGCACTGCTATTGATATTGAAAGTTGTTTCATGTGCTTCACAGCCCCAAAGACTGATATTTATGTGACAAGTTATCTCCCCTTGATATCTTATTGGTTTGATCAGTGCACGAAGAGCATTATGTGTTATTGGTGCACCTATTCGCAGGGTTTTTTTATCTGGTTTTGCGCAATGTTTTTCAATTTACACTTTATTTGGTATATCATTTTATGTTGTTTTTCAGGATTGACATAAATTCATTTTCCATGTCGTGTCATGGTGTAACAATGATTTCAATAAAAAATGTTCCATCCAAGTAGTTTTCTTCAGTTGAACAAGTGTTTAACCCTGTGAATATAAATATAAATAAAACAACAATTATGGATCAACTGAAATTTTAGGATAAAATCACTTTTTTTCAACAGAAACGATGTGATTATATACAAAAATTTCAGTTGATTCATTAATTTATGTTAATGTATTCTACATTTTCCCCACAATAGTGTCCTTCAGAGGATCTGGATCGTTCCATTTAGTTTCAGATTTATTCTCTACCTAACCCTGTGAGAAATGCTTTCAACCGTTGTCCGGTGAATGCAACGAGTGTACGCCGGATGCCGTTGGAAGTACCCCAGAATTGCACCATGACTCTTGGCACTCCACCCCTCTCCCTTCCAGAGCCTAGTGCTGTATTGTCTGTGTGTTTGAATTGTTTGTTCAAGTTAAATAAAAGATAAAAGATAACAAAAGAAAAGGTTATGAGAGCCAATTCTGTGAAGTCGGAAAAGGGAATGAAACCTACTTTAAATATTACAAACCGAAGCCATCTTTCAAACACTGAGCCTTCATTTTGTGACGAGTTTTTTACTATCTTTTTCTTAAAACGTTGTTCTTAGAGAGGCCTGGAACGTGATAAACGTACTAAATTGCAATATTGAAAGTGGTTCTCGGCCACTGAAACGGAATTCAAGAACCTTCTCACCAGGTATTTTTAGGATTTGTTCTAAAGATTTTTAATTTCTGTTGACATCAAAGTATTTTCTTTTAGTTTAAGTTAAAAAAACAGCTGACAGCTGCTCGACACTAATTCGCCGATTTTTCTCCCACAAGGCAAAGCACGTCTCCTTATTTGGTATAGACGTAGCACATTTCGGTTGTATGGAAAATGTGACCTTTGACCTCAAGCGACTTCAAGCAACGGACTGTGAGCGCATCAAAAGTGAGAGGGAGATTGGAAACTCTGTGGTAACCACACTGACAGTTTTTCTTTCGCACGTATTTCAAAAATCGTGAATTATGCGATTTTTTCTGGAAATTAAAAGTGAATTGTTCTGTACTAGACGTTGCGAGATGGTACGTTCGTCAGGAATTGTTTGAAAGATATTTTGACGAGCTTTCGCATTCCATACCTCTTTAAGCAGTAGAATAAAACAACTATAACAATTTTCGAAACATTTATTATACGTAGAATTTATGAACTATGTTTATTTATTTATGTTCTAAGAAATTGGGGGCTAAAATTAAAGGTATGCCTATTTTTAGTAGTTCTGCAAATGAAATTAAACGAGTTTTTCTGTAAAGACAATGTGTAATTACTTTGACTGCCAAAGTAACGCATTCCGTGTCAGAGAACAGTTGTTAGGTGTTCGTATTATCTAGGCCTACGAAGTCCTCTAGGGTTTCATAATCGAAAGACAAATCGGACAGTTCGCTTGCGTTGTCATTGAAATACAGTTCGAACAAAGTTCTTAAGCTTTTTCTTCGTTGCGAAACGTCCTCCGCTGTTAGTGGTTCCTCTTGTCCAAAGGAGGCGCAACTTTGCAAGAAGTCGTGCAGTGATTCCGCCCTCTGCCTTGGCGTAAGAGATAACCTCGGAGATGTAGATGAATAAACGGAAATGTTACTATTTCTTCTTGGTTCGTTTTGGGTAACCTCTTGCAAAACTATTGTTTGTGGGGATACTATTGCCTGGCCCTCTCGTGCATTTGCAGCGACATCTCTTTTCGCCTGAAAGTCCTGTAGTAATTTCTTTCGCCTTAACGATTTCTCACTCATGAAAACACTAGCACCTGTTAACACAGAAATAAACTATCATTGATGGCAAAATAAAAATGGAATACATAAATTTTAAAATAATATTCACAATAGACACGTGTTAGACCGCAAACTGTCACAACTACGCACTCTGTCACAATGTTCAGTTCGTGCACAGCTTCGAAGCACAAAGAGCCGTAATTTGTAATTTGTGGGGTTGCAACCCTCAAATTGCGACAGTTTGCAAAGAACTTTGCATCACAAATTGTAACAAGATAATGATTACGCAATGGGCGAAAGTAAATAGGTGGTGCTGATGCAACAACCTGTAGAAAAGCATGGGTCAGGATAAGAAACCGGCTCATTAGGCTCACCAAGAACTACCAATCCACGACATTTCGTGGCGGGACATTTCTTCAACGTAAATACATGGAAGTGACGTAAGGTCTAAAAACAAACGGACGCTGGTACTGAATACTGAAAAAGATGTAGACGGTTGTAGTATTCAGTCGTCTGTCGGTGATACTGCAGTTACCCGTTGTGTCTGAGAATGGTTTGAGCAGCTGATCTTGCTATAGAAAGTAGCAACAGAGGGAGCTTTTATGGTGTTTTGGCCCATATTATTCCACAGTCTAGTGGAAGACAGGATAAAGCTATGGAGGTGAGAGTTGTGCCTACAGGGGGATGCGAAAGGAAAGTGAGTGGCTGTATCTAGAAGAGCGAGTAGGCGGCGAGGGTATCATGTAGTCTGCAACTTTGCAACAATCCCCTCGAACACTACTGCAAATGACAACGAAAGTTTCATATCCGCTCCTCTATTAGCTCCAGTTTTCCTGTTGAGTTGTTGAACCATATCTGCAACGCGGGAAGTCTGTCTATATCTGCATATCGGACAGCTGTGTGCTGAATCTGTGTAGACTGTCGCAAAATGAGAGTTACATCACAGTTAGTGTTTCAAATGTCAGCTCAAATTATTCGCAGTTTGAGGGCGACAGTGTGTGGTTTCACATATGTCTATAGTTGACGAAGCTGGAACGTTTTGAACATAGCAAAATAATGGAAACACAGATCTAATACATAATATCTCAACAACCGACCTGGCTTTGAAGGATTTAAAAGTAATGAAAGTGAAATAATTTACCCAATGGAACCCAACCTCGGGGGCTTGGCCGTACTAAAATCAATAGAGGCAATGTCCGCAACAGAAGTGGCATTGCCTTTATATTCACAGCTTTCTACACATTACTGTTCAGGTACAATATGTAGTTTATCTAAGTAATCGCAGCGTTGTTATACAACATACTTTTCACATCAACACACTGTTGCGTAAATGGCGGTGAGATAAACGTACAGACTGCATGGTGCATGACTCAGATGAGTAAGAAATGGAAGGACCGTTACGGGGGCAGTTTATGCAAACCTCACTGCAAAAAAAAACAATCAATCTGCTCGCTTATCATTCTCACCTGTTGTCGGTCTTTTAACTCTTTTGAAAGTTACGTAATGAAGACATGTGCCAACAATGTACCCAAAGCCTTCTCGGTACTGGGAATTGAATATTCCATATATTACAGGATTAAGACATGCGTTGGAGCAGACCAGTTTGATGGCAGTGTCCTCAGACCATTTCGGGAGGTCCACATCAAGCATTATTAAAATGATAATAACCTGTAACACAAAGAATTTGGAGTTGAACCTGTCAAATATACTTTGATAGTCAATTTAAAGTAAATCGTGCTCATGTACCACCACAGGTTGCTCGACAACCGCGATTTTAACTCAGAAGAAGAAGTCTGATTGGCATGGGTTTTTTTCCGCAGCACACGTATTTCCTCTCGCGCACGCAATTTTTATTTGTGTACCACTTTTCACTTCCCGCGAGCAATGTTTTGCATACTGTCACCATTTATTTTGCTTGGTGTGACAAAAATTGTTTAACACATTTACTCAGAAATATGAATACCAGAAAATGATATTATTGTGGGAGCTTACGGTGTTTTTCATATTTCAAATATCCCAAAGTTTCTCAGAAGTTAGGAAAATGACAAAGTTGACTCTAATTGTAGGGATACAACGATTTGAATTTTCCAGACTGCAGATTTGACTCTCTTACAACCTTTTCACGCTCCATAGAATGAGCGCTTCTGGTTTCACTGCAAAAAAAACAGAAAGAGTTCAATTAATTGTCCTCTGGCTTGGCTCATCAGCTTAGTTGAAAATCTGTCGATATATGGTTTTTGGAGCAATACAAACTGTCTGCGTTTGGTGGCAAAACTTGAAAACTGTTGTTTTCTGTACCAAGAGCCAACCGTGATACTTGTAACTTCTACGCAATGAAAGCAAAACTTTGTAAATCCTGGAATAAGAAAAACATCAATTCTCAGTAAAATTACATCCTGATATTCATATTGTAGGGAAAAATGTTTATTTAGCATTTTGGTACAATTTTTGACTATATACTTAATGGCGCTTCAAGTCAAAGTTATTGAAGCTCGCAAATAAGGACATATTTTGGTAGCTGGCGCGAGAGGATTTGTGGTACAACACAAACGAAATTAAGCTGAGGGAAATCTGTTGTTCGTCTGTCGAGAACGCGATTTGTGGAAATCCGCTCTTTAGAGGTGCACTTTTCAGCAAGGTGTTCAAACTGTAATAAACACATGTCTAGGAAGGTACTGTTATAAAACAGGGCTTAGGTATGGTATAAGAATCTAAGTCTTCTTACCCGTCTACGCGCATATCAGAAAGTTTCTATTTCCGATCAGAGACCTTTTCAGCCTCCCGTTCAGTAACGCTAGGACCTCGCTAAAAAGCAAGACTTCGCGAGATTACGTGAGATATTGCAATGTATTTTAAATGAGAACACGTGACTTTGACTAGGTTTTAGCTAGGTCCTAGCGTAGGTCCTAGCGTCTACTGAACGCACGCCAGAGTTTACTCAACGTCATGCGATCTGACCAACAAATGACGTGCAAGAATGTTAACAATTCTTACTAATAAAAACCCATGTTATATTTTTCACAAACCGAGACTTTGGCATTGCGAGTCACAACGGAAAAAAACGCAAGTCAGGTTATTAAGCGTGAACAAAATCTCAATTGCCTTAGCAAAATGTGTATAGATTGCAAATCGTTGTCAGTTAATCCAAGAGATTGTGAGTAAAATCAGAGAACACAAGAGAATAAAAAAAACTTACAGCATACGGAATCCAAAGAAAGAAAAATGTCGTCGTCGTTATCAGGCAAACTTTAGCAAATTGAATTTCTTTACGTTGACGCCACTGTCTTCTTATTTCGTTCTTGAAAAAATTTCCCAACTTTTTCCATGCGGTGACTATATCGTTACTTAGTTCGACCTCCGATGGTTCGTTGGAAGCACTCTGCAGGGCCTCGTCTGTGTCTCTACAGTTTAGCGAATGAGTCTTCGCTGAGCCATTAACACTTTCACTTACGCCATGTTCTTCTGCAATTACAGCTAATGTAGTCACATTAGGCAGTTGATACGGCAATTTGGTTTTTCCATTGGCAGAGGAAACATGTTTGCTTAAAGGCGAAAGGTTCTCGATAAGCATGTCCTGGCCAGTGGCGCCATTTCTTTTATCAATTTTTGTTAGAGTTATGTTCACATCGTCACTAGACGCTATGTTATTAGTCTTCCGAGAGTTTGAAGGAGGCTCACGTTTGGTTAATTCTATTCCAAAACCTCCGCTGTCTACTACGTCGAAAGCAGGGTTCGTGTTGCCCATTGTATACGAATTCGATGTGAATTTGTTTTCCCTTTTCTGGCGCCTTTTCTGAAACCGCGCGACAGCTACCGCTACGGAAATGTGGCAGAAGGTGAAAACTATTACTCCAAACAAGAAAATGACCCAAGTGGCCACCGCCATCAAAGTTTTATAAGTTGATCCCATTGTCCAATCGTTGAGGCAGAAGTACCAGGTTTTCAACACGCGAATTTGAGCTGGATCCAGGATAGGGGTTAAAGCGGAACTCCCGTAAGCAAATATTATCATTGCCACTATGATGATCCTAACTGTTCGTGTAGTCATGGCAGATTTGTATCTGAGCGGCTTTATCAACGCAATATATCTATCTACTGAGATAATAACGTTTGTGACGAAATTAAGTTTTAAGTACGAATATGCCATGAAGGATTGATACAAACAAAGGGGGCGACTGCTTCCCAGCCACTCTTGCCTAGCTAGAGACACAACAGACACTGTGTGTATGCAAACGACACATGTTAAATCAGAGGTCGCGATCAAGCAAATAAAAATATCCGGTATAGTTTTTTTGGCGCGAACCACGTGCGCAGCGACGATGACCGTAAGCAAGTTGCCAATCAATGCAAACGGTAACACGCTACAGTAGAAGATGATGTGACGTATGTCGTTTTTGTCTGCGCATTCCATCGGATCGCTGAAGTTGCCAATACATCGAGCGTACGTTCCATTATCCATTGCGATGACATTACTCTTCACGATATCTGGAAAAACATGCACCTGGATTAATTTTCTTGTTTCATATCATCGTGCAAGAGCTGTCGTGTGCAAAACGTAGATATACGTTACTAGCGTTTTGATCGTGTGACGAATTAATGATTTGGAAATTTAGACTTACTGTCAAATTGTTGGATTTTGGATATCAGGTGACAGCCGGGGGAGGTGGCAATGACCAGGGACTGGTAAAAGATTAATTGGTGTGATGTAGGAGACGAGCGGGGACTGGAAAAGGGTGAGGTGACATTGGTGACGACCAGGGACTGGTAAAACGAGGGGCAACGGATATTTAAAAAACTTTGTTTCATACCTGTTACAGTCACTGTTGTGACAATATGGACTTAGAAACCTGCGTATGGTCATGCACATGTAATCTAACATTTTGGTTTATATTTAAACATCGCCTTTAGTTTTATCAATGTTTTTACTTTCCTTTCAAAACCCAAGTACTGCATGGACAGGAACTTGTGGATTTCAACCAAAATTTATTTCTGTCACCGAACATTTAAAAGTTACCCTGAGAGATAAAAGATTGTTCCCAGGTGATTAGTGCAATGGGCCCACATTCGAGGCCTGCGCACGTCTGGTACAACGTGTATCAGATCGCCTGCAATTATTTTGTTATAAAAGATTGTTCAGTTAAAACACTCCGTCATTGTTTCACAGAGTGGATTCTGGGGTTCAAAGTGATCTGTCCTCCACCTGATTAAAGCCCCAAAAGTGTTTGTAACGCTTTCTGGTTCATCAGATTTCATAAGGAGTTTCAAGCTTGTCCTACGGTTGACATTTATAAGTACTTAGCGTTTTTGTTCAGTTAAATTTACAAGCGATTTAGTTGCAGTCGATATGTTTACAGGTTGAAATAGGGTTTAGTATCCCTTTAAGACAGGACACCCACCTGCGCCAACATGCTCCTATGTGCAAGACACGTGCACAAAAATTAAAAAAAAAACTAGCGATATTTCGGGTATAAGCGCATGAACTTAAATACGGATGCATTTTTCTACCGTTTTCTTTGAGGCAACACTCGCCATGGGAGCGTTCTGTCTCATTTTGTCTTCCCATGTACCAAGCATGGACTCGTCCAGCTTGACTTTGTCGAAGAAAGTTCTGTACCATTTTGTCTTCCCATGTGCCAAGCATGGACTCGTCCAACTTGACTTTGTCGAAGAAAGTTCTGTCTCATTTTGTCTTCCCATGTGCCAAGCATGGACTCGTCCAACTTGACTTTGTCGAAGAAAGTTTTGTCTCATTTTGTCTTCCCATGTGCCAAGCATGGACTCGTCCAACTTGACTTTGTCGAAGAAAGTTTTGTCTCATTTTGTCTTCCCATGTGCCAAGCATGGACTCGTCCAACTTGACTTTGTCGAAGAAAATTACCTCGTACTTTAGGCTCGTCATTAGTCATGAGAACAAATTTTAGCCGTTGTTTGTTTGCGAATATACCCTTGGATTCAATCTTTCTTGTAATCATTCATCGTTCATTCATTCATTCAACGATGCAGAATTTTCAAGTACTCGTCTAGAACAATGTCCTGCTTCAAGCCATTGCACTCTGTTGATTGTTTCCCCAGACGCAGTAGAAGTAGGCCTTGTAACTGTAGTAGTCAATAGTCCAGGTAATTGTCCACTACCATTAAAAGGAAACCCGTTGGTTTATTTTGATTATCATTAGATTTCAAAAATGCGCAGTCTCATTAAATTGCAAATATGCGACTGAAGCACCACTTTACAAACAACCCCGGGTCCTCCAGTGTGCCGGAAACCATCCGAGAACGAGTTACCATTGCAAGTTATCATTACAATCTCGCGAAAGTCTCGTTTTGCGAGATTATTTTATGTAAATGAGTATTATGATATTCCATCGTTACCTTAATGAAACAAGACGCAGTTGTTATTATTTGTTTATTTCATTATCAAATAACGATTGCGTAATATTTGGAATTACTGTAGTTTTTTTATATGTTTACACTTGTTTTTATTTACATTACAAATTGTTTCTTTTCCTGATTATACTTGTTCCTACAGTTCTCCAGGACGTCACTAGGTCTCGCCATATGCCAAAAAATCATATTATTGTTAGTCACTGAGTTCGAAATAGTGAACCTTTGTAGTTCAGATTATAAAGCAAAATTCTTTACTTCTGAACAAGTTCATTTCTTCTATTTCCCCCACGTATTTCATGGTGGGCAGCATGAGTGAAAAAAAAACCTGTAAATGACTAAAATGACTACGAGGAAACAAATTTTCACAAAATATCATGAGATGATCCTTCCATGTGAAAATTTTCCCACGTTAAAAATCAACTGAACCACTGAAGTATGGACTAAAATAACCAGTCAATTGACAGTTTAATTGGGTGCTTACAAATTACATTCAATTTACGTTTGACCTGTGTTTAAGTGAACATCATGGAAATCAATAAGAATTCAGAGCATCTAAAAGGCTTAACATTATCCATTGCCTTGCGGGAGTTGGATAGTAAGCGAGACGTAAAAATTTATATAGGAATTCGTAGTGAAAAAGTTTGACAGTTTCACCTATGCAAGGATGCAGTCACAATTTGTAATATATGAAAGAGTGAGTTCCGATGATTTCCAATGACTACACGAAAACTATTGGAGATAGCCAAGAGTCCCTCAACTTATCGTTGTTTAGGTGAACACAGCATTCTCATCTGTACAAACCTTTTCACTTTCGCAAAGCAATAAAAAATTATAGTTCTGTCGGGGTAATGGAAGAAGCACCGAGACCTTAAGTGAATTCCATAAGTTGTTGTATTTGTAAAATGTAAGGATATTTTGGATTGTTTCGAATACTTTGTTTAGGGAATTAAGTATGGTTGTCGATAAGGAGGTAGTAATTTATTTGTAAGTTCCATTATGGATTCCTTTTGAGTATCTGAACCATACTTCCATGTTTCCAAGTTGACGGCTATAAATCATGGTGAGGAAGTGAGTTTCAAAGACCTACGGTAGTACCAGTTCATCACTGCTTGACGCACGGTAGGAGCATAAAACTCAGATCAACCGGGTAACATGTATTTCTTAACCCTGTTTCCATTAGCACATCACGAGTTTGTTGTTTGGGAGCATTACGGTATAAATTTGCCCGGATTACTTCAGATTGTCAGAACTTATCGCTGGACTTCGCTGTTTTGGGTCAAATAATATAGATATCAAAATTGGCTTCAGACTGTAGTCTGATCTAAACGGTAAGATTTGCACGAAAACTTCGTTCCACGCTTCTTAAAAATTGCTATATTCAAATATTCAAACGAACTACCATAATATTAAGTGATTCTTCAGAAGAAAACGTGACACCATGGAGTGGCTTTTCTGCCAGTTTGCCAAATCCATCTTTTAAGTTACGTTAAAACATTATTGGATGTTCGGACCGCACGTCCTGATGCTGTGATACCTTGCATGAAAGTATTTTGTGATTTAATAGTGCAATTATAAGTGCTACCTAGTTCTCGACATGAATAATTGACACAAAGTCTCTTTTTAATTTTAAGTTATCTCTGGATGACTTCTGTTTTGCCTACATATTCCTGAATTTTTGTCCGAATGGGAGAGCAGCTNACCCCCCCCCCCCCCAGCACCACCACCACCACCACCCTGAGTAACATACCTATGCAACAAAAGCAAACAGTCAATTAATTCTTCTGAAGCCCAATTGAGTAAGAAACCAGTTGTAGTAAGTGAAATGTTCTCCTGCGGGCATTATTGAAATGAATTGAGGTCATCTTATAATACAGGCAGAGTGCAACCGTCTCGACCAGCGGTAGAGACGGTGGCCATCCCATAGGCCACTCAAGTCGGAAGCTTTTCGGCGAATTATGCGTCACACTTGTTAAATCGCCAAAGTAACGTTGCTATAAAGTACTTTGGCGCACAGAGGGACACGTTGGGAGGCCGCGGACGTCTCTAATTCCTTCCAACTCGAACAAATACTCCCCTAATCTAAATTTTTAGCAGCCCTTCGTTCATTTGTCCAAATCGGCGACTAGCCATTTTGCACTGTTCGCACCAGGAGATATGATGGTTTTTTATGTGTGAGACATAATTCGCCAAAAATCTTCCGGCGCATGAAGGGCCCATGCGATGGCCACCGTTTTTACTGTTACTTGAGACGGTGGCACTGTCTATTGCAACAGTAAATGGTTTAAATCAAGAGTTATTTTATCGATACGTAGACGGATATAGTTTACATAACCATTTATTACCCCCAAAGAAACATAAACATTAGTGATTATTTATGATAAGGGAGATTTACAAAAGGCTTTGGAGTAGCGTTTCTGAAGTCTATTGCGGTTATCTAAAATAATCTATACATATATTTAACACTAAGTCATTAGCAATTTAATGAGTGTTAATGAGGGAAAATTAACAAAACTATACATTACACCATGAAAAAACATATATTAAGAGGTAAATAATTGAAGTGTGTTAACAAAAGATATGCTTCATTCCTACAAACGGGTGTTTGATTTGGCAGACATAAAACGTAAAGAGAACTGAGAAAGACATTCAGTATGAACAAAAAAACAAATGGTTGCAACCAGAGCACTGGCTGGATGCGGTGACTGATTTGAGAAAATTTGAAAAACATTGAATTGACTGGGTTGCGATTTTTCTAAGAACAATTTCAGGATAACAATTAGTGCTAATTAGTTTTGTACTGAACTATCTTAAGCGATTTCAGGAATTTTTATTGGCTGTTATGTCACTTTAATAAACAGCCTCATTCTTATTTCATCTTATTTCGAAGTTGGCTTGGCTGTTTTTGACCCGCCGACACCGCGCTCAATATAAAAGGGCCTTATACATAATCAACTGTTAAAACAATGATGAAATATCCCTTTGTGATACGACACAAACAACTCTTCTCGTCAAAGCATTTCCAAAATTTTGTACGCTATAGATTTATATATGAATAAAAATATGAAATTACTTCAAACTTTCGCCCTATCTTTTAAAAAAATCTGTTATCGGACATGAACAAACTTCACTGTAATCGAAACGTACCATAGAGATTACCGTAATCTAATTTTCCCTGAAGTCTCTTGCTCATTAGTCTGTGTATTTCTACTTGTTTGCCTTCAATCAGCCAAACTAGTAAATTTGCTTCCATTTATTCGCACTGTCTTGTACAATTGAAATCGATGTTTTACTTTGTATCCCAACAACATGAAAGTTTAAGCTGAGCAGAAAGCAAGTTGTTATGACCTTATCTACTAGACGGTGTATTTAGATAAATAACTACAAAACTAAAGATTTTATCTCAGTAAAAATATTTTTTCTGAAAGTAGAAAGCCAGAGAAATTTGATTTTGGTTATTATTTGGATCACGTGACCGTGTCTTTTTTATTAAAAATTAGCAAAAAAAAGAAAGAAACATCCATAGCAAACCAACGGTACGAATAACATGGCAACGGTATGAATAACATGGCAACGGTATGAATAACATGGCAACGGTATGAATAACATGGTAACGGCGTGAATAACATGGCAACGATATGAATAACATGGCAACGGTATGAATAACATGGCAGCGGTATGAATAACATGGCAACGGTATGAATAACATGGCAACATTTCGTTCCATCTGTTCAAAATGAAATTACAGTTTTCGTAGTCCTTTTCGTTATATGCAACTTCTGATTTTTTCATGAGTCATAAAAGATGTAATTTGATAGCTCCTCATGTAAAAGTGGAAACTTTTAAAAACAATTCCTGATGGTGTTTTGGAGAACGGTGCATAAGGAATAGTGTATGAAAGTTTCATGATATGAATACAATAAGTCATTTCTGAGATAAGATGTTCCAAAGTTTGCCAAATTTGGCCATGTTTCGAGTACCCTACGTATAACATACCTACTCACTTTACACACGAGCAGTCACAACGGAAGGAGTTTTACCTTAATCTCATTTAACAACGCTCCTAAGTTTTACAATCAATATGGATCTTTTCAGAAGTTTATTTTGTACATTTGAAAGCGTCCAAATGACAATGTGTCAAGCTTTAGCGCAGGATTATCTAGCCACGGAGACGGTTCTTATATGGCTTTGGGCAGTGTTGGTTATGAGGGAGGGTTTGGTGGTAACATAAAAATGTGCCATGAGTTTCTGCAGTGTGTTGCTATTTTTCATTCACTAGATAATGAACTTTTCTCAGAGGCAAGATTCACGTTTAGGTCGTGCCCCCAACTTAAGCTACCGAGGGCCACAATTAGTATGCGGGAGACACAGGGTGCAACTGACTTACGCCGATATTTTGTCTATGTCGTCAACGTACGATGAAGTGGGGAAGTTGAAACCCGTCGTACATTCAAAACACTGCCGAAATGTCGTGGACATTGTTCGCCCTGAGAGACATGAAAATCAAGTTTTTGAAAGTATCGTCTTCCCAAAAAGACTACTTTTGGCCCACCGGTAAAGTACATCGAGACTAGGTTCTACTCACCGAACACCTTGTCGTAGTCTATGACGCATCGTCGTATTTTCAATACAGCGCCGGACGGCTTTGTTAACTTGCCTGCTATTGACCGTTTCTTCGTCGAGAGCATTCCCTCGGCAATGAAGCGAGTGACAGATAATTACATAAAGACCAACCTATTGAATATGTTTCAATACTCATTCAACCAGTATTTATATTGGGCAAGCCGTTGAAGCACGATGGCCGTGCGGGCTACAATACCATATATTTACAGGCTTTTACAATAGGCGATCCAATTCAAAATCGTCGAGCGCAAATCCCCAACAAACAGAAATTTTTACTTGGCCGCGAAAGGAAAATTTCTTCAAGTTTGTTGCTACGTCTTGAAGTTTTTAAAAGTTTGTTTTTACGCACGCTACACGACGCATTTTTCGCCCGATAGCCACTGCGAGTGAAATACTACGCCTAAGGTTGTAAAAATTACAGAGACTAACTATTGGGGCGAAATTGGCCAAAATGTGGTGTTGTGGCGGCCCTTTTTCGACTGTTCGCTTTATCTATGCGGTCATTTGAAGCTTATCGTCCCCAATACACTATATATAATACCACAAAGTATGACACTCATGACTATAGCGTGTTATTATGTGTTGCAAAATTCAATGCTATCAACATTTATGTTTCATAAGATTATATGTATTCAATGTTCATTACTATTGTATTCAATTTTTTGAAAATTTCTGTTCGATGTTAATATATGTATTCAATCTGTTTTGTATTTGTGTTGAAGCACATACATGTACAATTAACACCTATCTGGCCGATTTAACCGGTGTGTTATTCATACTGTATGAATACAGGATAGTAGGCCTATCGTAGCCTAAACAAAAGTCATCGACAGTGGAAAGATGCATTCCGAAAAGGCGCAACCACAATTTGTAGGATTCACATTTCCTGAACACAAATTTTGTGCACCGATTTGTCTGTAGCAACAGACCTCATTTACACTTTGAACAGTCTATCAGTCATGCCAGCATGCAGAGTATCTATGATGCCAGATTGTTTGCGTAAAGCGCTGTCTGTTGAGAATTCGACTACCCAATCAGAAACGCAGGTGTAAAAAATTTCCCGAAGAAAATTAAGTGATATCTGCGTGGTGGCTACTGACCACCTAGCAGCACGCACGGAACCAGCGAGAGGGATGGTTCTGACTGAGTTTACCCTTTTAGAAGTGTTCATAAATGGAAATGGTAAGATAAAGTAAAAAAATTGATGAGGAATGGATTAGGACATGATTGGTGATTATGACGTTGAGTGTACACTTTCAGGATTTTCCCTGGTGAGAGTGACGAGGCAGTAACTTAAAAAAGTATATTTTCTCATATTTTTCTCAAAAAAGTTAAAAGTGTACACTCAGGGTTGAAAGCAGAATTTGTATCCAATAGTTTGATGTAAATATCATTAAAATCGGTTCAGTAACGGCCATTTAGCTGCTGAAAGTTTCACCTTACTGTAAGTCACAAGAATTTACTGGTGAGTGAAAAATGAATGAAGAGCTCGCTTTACTACAGGTCTTAAAAATGTTCATTAATGCTCAAATTTTTTTGTTATGGATATCTATAGAAAGAAGAATTAAATGTTTCACTGGCATACTTTTCATTTTCCACCACTTAGCATGCTATAAGTGTGCTAGTGAAAATCATGAAAAATGGCAAAATTTCGCTCTTGCTGAATTTCCGCCATAGTGCTCAACCTACTGTAGGTCCGAACAGCGCTGGAACACGCTGGCAGGCATATGCAGTGGTTTCCTCAATAAGGGTTGAAGAACAACACGGGTTCCAGACCCTACTCTTTTGTGAAGTGATTAAATACCATACTTTTCGTTGATTAACTTGGCATTGGTACGCAAAATGTATCTCGAACGAGACCGCTGACAGCCGGTGTCGACGCTGTTGACTCAGGCATGGTCTAAGAGTTCTACTGACTGTGGTCGTTTTCCGCATCTTTGGTTGTTGTCGTCCATGGACATGGTGTCGCTGGCATCGTCGTCAGTCATCCCTTCTTGAGTTCATTTCGCCTAGTGCATCGCTCCGTCAGCCTACTGAACGCGTTCATTTGATGCTGTGTTGGGTGACACCGTTCCGACGCGAAGCTGGCATAATTGTCTGGAAATCGCCCTACGTACTAGTGCCGATCGCTATGAACGCCGCCATTTTCAGTGGCTATGCTATTGTATGCTGCGCATCAGTACGCTAAAATTAAAGTGCATTGATGAAAGTCAAGGAATATCTTAGCCTTTGCAAACACACCTTTTGTACAATGGTGTGGTGGTAATTCATAACGAAGGATCATCGAGCAACAGATACTAGGCGACTCTACGAGGCCAGTGCAGGGTTCAGTTGTATTGACTAGCTACGTAGGATGAGGATCCGGGATAAGTCCATTAACTTATGCAACGAGATGACGGTCAGACGTACTCATAAAGGTCAATATGCATACAACAGAAGCAATTACTAGACCACAGTTTACAGCATTAGAACCGCGAACATGGAAATGTAGGTCTTCACAAATGGTTAGAAAAAAAAGGTACGCGGCGGGGCGACTGCGCCCGAGGAACTCCACTTGGCCAACGGTACTGTTTGGTTATTGTCATAAACAAGTAGATCTATTTTACTCAGAAAAATATTCAAAACCAAACAAACCTACATTGATGTTGAAAAATACACAGAATCTTTTATACATCGCGCGCAGAAGGAAAAGCAGAAGGTACGATCAAAAACTTTTTAAAATCTTTCTACATATCACTATACAGGAGACGTGTCTGCCAGTATTTTAAAACCCGCCTACAGTCAACGTGTGTAATGCACGCATTTGCACCAAGGAGATTACCGAAGTCATCGGGCTAGTCGATATTCGGTGGACGGAGAAAAGCGCTGGGGCCGTATTTCCGTTCAAATCCGTAAGCCGGCTTCAGCCGCCGTACTCATCCGACCAATATCGTCCGACTCAGTGGCCAGTCCATTTTAACCGCTCCAAAAGCAGGCATACATCCATATCAAGAACATTTTGATGTTCATCAATGTAGGCCTAGTCGCCGTTGCGGGCAAAATGTTCGTACATTTTTCGATAACAAAAAACATCCCTACTCTCTTAAGCATCACAACTGTGCATCTGTAGTTTGTTCGGGTGATCTCACCCCCGCCTACTCTCCTTAGCATCCCAACTATGCATTTGTAGCTTGTTCGGGTGTTCTCACGGCCGACTCTCGCCGCGACCAATTTGGACGTCGTGAAAAGTCAAATTCAAGTATCACTTAGCTGATGGATACTTGAGTTTCCATGTGAAACGTAATCGTTGTTTATTTCCAAGTCGAGTGAAGCTAATCATGGTTAAGGTCTTCCAAATGGACAAAAAATCAACAACAAAAAATCATTCAAACAGGCTTTTAAAATTCGCCACAAAAGTGCAACAAAAGGGCATCTTTTACCAGTGAGAGTGCATTGAAAATCAAAGTTTTTGAACTGTTGTAAATGCAGTAAAACAGTAAACAAAAAAGAAATATTTAAAACAGAGTGATAACAAGCAACACATTTATGGGATAGAGCGGGTGGACAACAGTAACATAGGTCCCACCTAAAGGAGTGACATAGGTCCCACCTAATGGAGTGACATATAGGTACCACCTAATGGAATGACATAGGTCCCACCTAAAGGAGTGACATATAGGTCCCACATAAAGGTGCATATAAAAACAATATCATGCAGACTAAATCAACACTATTTCTTATTTGTCTCATATAACAAGCACAGGAATCATCAAATAATACAACTTTGACTCACACATTTTCTCCATTTTAGAAAGTCTAATCTCCAATTAAGTGCATACATACACGCATATACAACATTGCCATGACTCAGACAAAACCTGTCAATCAAGACTTCCAGGAGAAGAGCGAACAGGAAGTAACAATCCCATGAAGGCGCAAAGTTTTAAATTGGTGCTAATTGTCTCAGAGGAAAGACTGTGTGTACTCTTACACAAGATTTAGCGACACCTACATGCATACATCATAAACATGGACCAATGGTCAGAGGACAATATAAGGACTAACGAAAAGCAATGTTGCTCAAAGAGGAGACAGTGTGGCCTGGTTCTTTACTCGAGGTCGTGGGTTCGAGTCCCACCGGGTCACACTGCTAAACCCTTGAGCCAGGTTTCTAGCTTCTCAGCTCGGTTTTAACCACATACTAATAAAGCATAAAAATATTTCCAGGTGATCAGTGCAATGGGCCCACATGCGAGGCCTGCGCACATCTGGAACAACGTGTATCAGACCACCTGCAATTAAAAAAATGTTGCTCAAAACAGAAAGCAACATTGATATCCCGAGGTTCATATAACCTGATATGCCCCAGTGATCGGTCTATATTCATTTTGTTATATGATCAACAATGCTTCTTTCCTCTGATTTCTTCGTTCATGTTTTTCCAGCTTTGATGAAGAACATTATCTACTCATTTGTTTAAACCATTGGGGTCATGGTTGTAGAAGCGTGTAGGTGGTCAGATCACAACTAGTGACATCTGACGTCTGAGCACCTTAAATGAGAACAGCTGTGGAACACCACCACATAATGTAAGTTTTAGCCAATCAGAGGAAAGAAGTATCAGTTAATTTGTCCAACATTTTTCTCTTCAAGACCAAACAACAGATCAACCTCAACACCATAACGATGAGTAACTTCAAATAGTAAAGAATAATATCGGTTAGTAAAAGGACATTAGTTTTAAATCATTATTTAAAAATAAGAGATTTCAAACTAGCTTCCATGACCACCAAATACAAGCAGTTGTTATCGCAGTTAGGAAGCATATAGATCTGGCTGATCATGTTGAAAATGAACAAATGAACTCTCACCATGTTAATGATATTGTAAATGACCATATAATGTCCATACAGTTGACCATGACGGCGTTTTCCTGTTCAGTGACTTTACCAGACGTAGGGGGTTCTGAACTTGTGGTAACATCTAGCTCCTTTGTTAACAGCTAAGCACACTCTTTTGTTTGTTAGGACAAGCAGGCCAACTATCTACCAGGCTTATTACAGACCACATGTGAACACAGTCAAACTCAGAGTGAATTGGTACGTTCGGAAAAAATAGATTGTCACAACTTCGATTGCAGTTGGACGATTTTGGCGATTCAAAAACTAAACATGATCACCATTTGATGAAGATTTCAGAAATACTATTGGTTTATGTTCAAATATGTTATAACTTAACTTTTATTTTTAACAGCGCAACCCAGTCAGGGTAGACACAATCTTATTGGAGATTAGAGCAATTATTGAACAAAAGAGAGCTGGCCCTCCAACCATAAATGCCAGAATGAGTTAATCAGTCATGTAAGATATTGGCTACAGGGGTAAACTTCCCAACTTGTTGTTGGGCTATAGAATCGAACAAGTTGGGAGCAACGGGAAAACGCCGTAATGCCAAAATTGGTAATAAATGTAGTAAATATAGGCATCCCGTTTGTGCGTCAGTGTAACTTTTAGCTTTGAGTGAAAACAAAAACATTGCTAAAACAGTCTACGCTTTAAAATAATCTCCCAAGTTTCAACATGAAGTAAATACGCTCTCAATTCCAATAACGGCATAGTGTAATTGTCAAAAATTACAAAAAATCATACAAGTTAGAGAGGCGATTATAATGACACCGGTTTTCTAAAGATTTGGGCACAACCTATCTTATTACAAAATTGACTACGGCAGTTCTTGCAACCACAACCAGTACAAATGGAATCAACAAGAAATCACTGCATAAAACATGCAACATTCACTGTGGCACAATAAGGTCGTTCTCAAATTAGCTACGAGAAATTTCAGAGCAAATGCCACAGTGCAAACGTTTACTTTGCAAACTAAGGCTCAGCAGCCTTGCATCATCAAAGACTAGGAGTAGAATCACAAACATGAAAAGAGACTGTAAAATTGTACACGCGTATCAAGTCAGTGGTGACCTTATTGCCGAGGGTGACCTTATTGCCGAGGGTGACCTTATTGCCGAGGGTAACACTTCCACATTCCAAGTTAGTGCCCGATCATTTCCTGATAGTGATTTCAGGTATTGCAACTATAAGCGCGGAGTCCACTTGTACGTGCCTGAATACCTGAAGCCAAGTCTGTCACACATGTGATCGTTCTCTTTAGGCCCTCGACTAAAAACAGAAATTATGCAAACAAATTCATGACAGTCAGATCAGTTGACACAAACCTCTGACATACAGCGCTGTGAAAAGTTGAAAGCGGTTTTGATTTGACGCCTATGAACCAAATGAGCCGAGTTGATAAAGGCAAAATGAAACGACACTTTGAGACATTGGATATTTTTGCATATATCATTTCACTACATGATGATCGTAAATAACTTATAAAAACATGTCAAATCACAAAAGTGAACTGTAGGTGGAGTTGAATGTACTTCATGGTGGTATTGCCACCTGGCGATTAAGCGAATTTCATCGTGTAAACACGGTTTCCAATTGAGGATGCACACTGTGATTGTGCACTAGTGTAGAGAACTTGCTAGACAGGGTCTGACTATCTGGAGAACAATGACATCAGCAGACTGAGTGATGCAATTGCCTACAACAGCATGGTATCTTTGATCAATGTGGCAGATTTTGAGGTACGCAAACCATTTGATTTGCAGTAATCTCAACCACTAACGATCATTCTTTTCATATATGGCTAACCATTTTAAACTTTTGTGACACCTGGCAGCATGTGACACAACTGTCAAAGTTTCAAGAAAGTCCAGTGAAGCTTTGCAAATTTCTTACATCACACTTTACCACTGGATGAATTATAACTCTATTGCGACAATGTTTAGATTTTGTTAAAATTAAATATGGAGACCTGATGTTTTTCCAATATATTCAAAATCAACACTAGTCGGTTGTGATGTCCAATAAAATCAGGTCATCTCAAATAACACACTTGTTTTTTGAAACTGTGTAATTCTCATATGTTCAACATAAATTCTCACCCAGCACATAATCAGTAGTGGTTACATAAGTGCTTCTATTGTTCTGACGATGGCAAATGTCAACCAACTCAATTGATAATGTGACAGTGCTAACACTAAACCTTCACTAGGCAATGCACCCCCAGACTTACTTATTTCATATCAAAATGTCTGTGATCCATTCGTCAACTAAGTTAACCACTCTATCACTTTATTATATTATTTGTTGTCTAACATGCTAACACATATTTTATTTCATCCTTTTAACCTTATCTTACCTATAATCTTTTTTCAATTTGTATTGTACAGCATACATATATGTACTTTTAAACACAATAACAATAAAATAATAACAATAAAAATAATAGTAGGCAATGGGTTTCCATAACAGGTAAACCTTCACTCACCTGCCATAGACATATTTGACGGGTTGTACCATCTCCGCCTCTATCTGGTGAAGGAGAGGAGTGAAGATACGCCACGCCTCCACCAGCTCGTCTGAGCGGACAAAATGCATCTGACTTCCTGTGAACACGTCCAACACGAGTCTCTCATAGGCACCGGGCATTTTGATGTCCTGTATGAGAAGTATCAGATAATGAGAAACTACAGATATGTGTATCAAGAAAATCTAAACCATCATCAAATCAGTAATGCTTCAGTTGAAAATGCTTTGGGAGGGTAGCAACATCTGCCACAGATAAAAGATGCGCTACAAAAAGATGGTGTGCAAGTCAATAGAAGGCAACAGTACAGAACACATGATTGAAGTCATAAACTGAGAAATCGCTGTCATTCTTGAAAACACACATGCACGGACTATTCACTTGAAGCCCAGATATAATGCTTACTAGACTAAGTGCTTTCTGGGCTTAAATCTTATCACACATTGTATGTTTCACAGTAAACATGACAAGACTGTACATGCAACCTACCTTGTATCTGTTGTTGTATGTTAGGTCAAGCTCCGTCTCTTCACAACCAATCTGCATGCCTGGTTTCTTAGTCATGCACTTTACGTAGACTGCTTCACCGGGCTGCACACGAATTACCAGCTCATTACGCTGGGTCTCGGCAAAAATGTCACCAGGTACGTCTTTAAACTGCACACGCACCTCAGCCTTCTTTTCGTTTAAAGCTGCAGCCAAGATAATAATAATTTAATCAGGATTATTATAGAATAACCAGAGCAACATAGAGCATTGAAATGCGCCCACGACTGCAATGCAAACGGTGTGCTCCTAATGGTATTTTTAGTAACATAAAAATCGCTATAAGAAGGCACAGAATACGCCAAACCCGGTCGAAATTGGAAAAGCATCATCTCTCTATTACAAAACTATTTGCTAATTCCTGAAAATTCACCAAGGAACTCCAAAGACACAAACGCAGACGTTAAAAAACAAATTGCCATTAGCAGGCACAGTGATAGTAAAATCCATCCATCTGTAGTCAAGTAAATAGGAATAGGACTAGACTTGACAAATTGTGATCTTGCAAGGGGCTTAGTACATACAGTCGCAGATGCGAAAATGGTGCCACTAGGAGGCACCACAGTACTTGGACCAATCTGAAAATGCACGCAAGTTATGCTCATGTCGGTAGGAACACATATTCCAATTTTCATAATGATCCTCTGAGCGGTTTGACGGACGCATAATCAGACATCAAAAAAGAGGACTACAAAATAATTGACGTGGCCTCTCGGTGACGCAGAATACATCGAATTCATCACAAATTAGAAAGATGCCGTCATCTTCACATTAGAAAGTTGTTTGCCAAAGTACAAAAAAAAAACATTGAAGAGGATATAGAGGCAAGGGTAAAAAGTAAAATTAGGGAAGCATAGCAGTAGCCAGAGCCATCCAAAAACTCACAGGCAACCATTGCCACATCTATAGGAAAACAGCTGCAAAAGTTCATAACCATGCAAAGAAATCAGGAGCTGTAGCCATGGTCACAAAAAAATACCAAATCACCACTGGGGGATGCCACAGGTGTCACAACCATCAAAAAATCAAAGTCAGCCATGGTCCTCTCATTGGAAACACAAATGCTATGATTCATAATGATCCTCTGAGGAGTTTGGCAGATAGAGAGGCAGACGATAAAAAAACTAATTCGAAATCCTAAAAATGGCCACTAGGTGGTGCTAAATACACTGAATCTGTCCAAAAATGTAAAGACATCATTGTCGCCTTAATAGAAAACTATATACTAAATTTCAAAAAAAATACATCAATGAATTCCAAGGAAACAGGGCAAACGTAACAAATCTAAACCTGCCACTAAGGGGGTACACCAGTCCTGTGTCGAAGGTCAGAAACTCATCACCTGTTATCTTCTGATATCTGCCATATTTCACAAAGTTCCTCCAGAGAGTTCAGTACGCAAAAAATAACAAAAATAGCTACTAGGGGTCGCCACAATAGTCGAATCTGTCCCAAAATGCATGTCAGCTGCAGCCTTCTCATCAGGAAAATATCTGCCAATTTTCATGATCCTTTAAGCAGTTTGGCAGATAAGAAGGAAGATGTCAAAAATACTTCAAAAAATTTTTACACTACCACCAGGTGGTGCAGAATATGTCAGATCCATCCAAAACAGTAAGGCGTTACCATCTTCTTAAAGAAACCTATTTGCTAGATTTCCTGAAAATCCATCAATGAACTCCAAAGATTTAGAGGCAAACGTAAAAAAACTGCTACAAGGGGGCACCCCTGTAGTGATACTGGTCTGAAACTTGTCGTCATCCTCTATCATCTCCATAGGAACAAATCTGCCAAGTTTCACAAAGATCCGCCATAGAGTTATGGAGATAATGCCGTATGAACAAAAAAACTAAAATTGCCACTAGGGATCGCCACAGTGGTCGAACTAGTCCGAAAACCAGTGTCAGCCACAGACTTCTCATCAGGAACAAATCAGCCAATTTTCATAATGATCTTTTGAGCAGTTTGGCAAATAGAAAGGTGGACGTCAAATACTCAAATTTTTTTTTAATTCCACCAAGTGGCGCAGAATAAGAATGACATCAAATCTGTTCAAAAATGGGAGGGCGTTATCATTTCTTTAACAGAGTCCAGACTTCTATTTGGTAAATTTCATAAACTCCAAAGATAGCGAGAGGCAAATGTAAAAATCTAATTGCCACTAGTGGGCAGAGCTGTAGTCGAATCAGTCCAATGCTCCTCGCCCTCTGTCGCTCTGCCAAATCTCATTATGATCCTGCAAGGGGTTTAAGCGATGCAGCCAGATGCCCGGATGCCCCGATGGAGTTGGCAGCAATATGCACCCACATATTTATATGTAAAAGTGTAAACTTCAGAAGCTATCAGTGAACTCTAATCATCCCCCTCCACTTTCTCACATGGGCTATTCAGAAAGGCACAAGATAGCGCTGCACAAAACGGTATATATTCAGCAGATAGACACTTTTCTGTCACAAAATCTACGTTTAAGTTTTATAAAGACCTACAAAATATGGTATAAGTAGATGGATCATATGCAAAAACAAATAAAACTGCCATTTTAAAGTGCAGCACTAATTAAAAGAAATATTCACAGTTCACTGGATGTCTCTCTTCTTGTTACTTCAATAATGAACTTTGCTGTTAAGTTGATTGTTACTGTGAAGTAATGTAGAGCATGACTCATACCTGATGATAAGATATTTTGAAAATCAAAACGTTGATCATGAACATCATTATCATTAGCGCAGTTAGCTTCCTATTAATACGATATTTCTTACTAATTTCTGACATCTTCATTCATCGTATGATTGTTATCATCACATTCAACATCCACCATCATTATCATCGTCGTCATCGTCATCATCTCCATTGCCATTCATGTTCAGTCAATAACACCAAGTGTCGCTCCTCTGAGCGCTTTCAGTATATGGCGTTGACATTGGACCACAATATCTTCAATGAAACTTGCACTTTCAAAACAGGGGAATGTCATCAATAAATGGCTTTGTCCAAGAACGATTTCCGCACCTTTAAAAATTCCAGGTGTGTCAGAGTTACTGAAACTAACCTTTGCCACAACGAAGAATGAATGGGACGCCATCCCAGCGTTCATTCTTAATGTTGAAGGCTGCAGTAGCAAAGGTTGGTGTGATAGAGTCTTTGGGTACGGTGGGGTCATCAGTGTAGCCCAGCTTGGCATCTCCCTCACCCTTGGGATTACCAACATACTGCCCCAGGATTGTATCCTCAAGTGTCAACGGGCTGATGCAACGCAGCACTTTCACCTGATAAAATGAAAATAAAAAGTTAAAAACATATAGGACCTGTTTTGCAAACAAGCTATTTGCAATTAATACAAGAATTCTACTATGACTCAACCATTTGTAAAAGCACTTGATTTGAAGCAATTGCAGTAATAAAATTGATCTCCGCAGAGAATGGAAGTGATTTGTGACTTTCGGGGAGAATTATCAATTCATTATTGGTCAAGACAAAGCACAATAAGTTCAGTGACCAAGCCTATCATTCCATGTGTCAAGCTAAGTCACATGACTAGGCGTATTATATCATGTGCCAAGCCTAGTCACATGACCAAGTGTATCATTTCATGTGTCAAGCCTAATCACATGACCAAGTGTATCATTTCATGTGCCAAGCCTAGTCACAACCAATGACTGCAGACTATTCTTCCCAAGTCCACAAACTCCTTCTAATTTGAGCAAGTAACAAGCCAGGCCCACCTTTATAATTGGTTGTCTATATCGCAAGTTAGTCTTTTTGATAGAAAGCCGGTTTATAGCAACTTTAAAAAAAGAGTGCAGGTGGTCTGATGTCATTTGGGGTGCATCAGACGAGTGCAGGATTCATGATTGGACCCATAGCAGAAAACATTTGATCTAAAACTCACGAGAGCCTTGCTACCGATCAACAAGTTCTTTGTGAAGATTTTCAAGTCTGCGTGTCTCCTTTAAGAAAGCGGACAGACTTTTCCATTTGTTGCCAAGCACAATATGTTATAGGCATGCAACAATGCAATCCAGTAGCTTACTCCATAGTAACTTTAAAGGGGAAGTAGCGACTTTTGATGTTACCTAAAGTAGCAAGAGCAACGCAGAGCATTGAAATGTGCCCATGACCAAACCGCAAATGCTGTGTTTCTAGGGGTTTATTACACTAAAAATGGACATTAAACTGCATAGAATATATTGAACCCATTTGAAAATGGGAAGGAGTCATCATCTCTCAAAGTTTTATGCCAAATTTCATGAAAATCCGTCCAAAAACTTCAAAAATACACAGGTAAACGCAAAAAATATATTGTCATTAGAAACCACAGCAGTAGACGAATGAATCAGTCGCTATGTTGTCAAGTTAATAGAAATACAACTGCAAAGTTTCAAAACCATCTTGCAAGGAGTTTAAGAGCTACATCCGTCTATGTGAAAAAATGTCACCAGGGGGCACCAGAGTACTTGGACCTGTCTGAGGTCAATGAGAAGTAGGACATTGTCTCTTCAATAAAAGTGATTGCAGAACCAAGATGCCGGCCCTTAGTCATTCCGGTTTATGTCATTTTGTATTGCTCAATAAATACCTGTCAAGAAAACAGAAATTAAGATGGAAAAATATCTCTCCAATATAACTAGGGACTTGGATCTTTACAAAATGTAATGTCAAAAACAGTTGCTTTCATGAATTAATTTCAAACAATAATGCTCTTTGTATCACATTGGTACTGCCTACAATAGCAGTCTTATTGTATTTATTTATTTATTATTGTGATATTTAAAATGAGGGTGGCCTCTTCAGTGATAGCACTGCTTTCCAAGAGGGCCCTCAACAAGAAAAACAGTAATATAATACAATGAAGTAATAAAACAACAATGAAATATACGTAACAAAGATACAGCAGTTGTTGGAGGATCTAGTTTGTGGACGTTACACATGTTCATTATGGTCATACTGTCTTCTCTTTGTAATTATCAGAGTGTTTGAAGAGGAAATGAAATGTATTCCAACAGCCACTGCCATTAAGTAGTTTTAACCAAAGTGACACCAACGGAACATTTCTCTGTACGGAAGACATAACAAGGGCCAAACTGACAAAAAAGTGATGTTGCATGCAGACCTTTTCATCTCTAATATCTTCAGGGTTAGTTGAAACTGGTTTCTCCATGGCAACCAAGCAGAGTATTTGCAGCAAGTGATTCTGCATAACATCTCTGAAATTTGGATAATAACATGTTAAACACCGTGAAACAGTGGAAAGTAGGACATACATAAAATTGAAAACCTAAAGCTCAAAGAACAAAAATCCCAACATGACTTTGAAAAGTGGGTGAAATTTAACCCCATATGCAATAGTTACTATCAATCGTAAAAAACAATTAATTATCACTAAGCACAACTGAGAATACACTCATAGCTTCTAGTTACTAAATTTTTATAAATTATTTCTAGGCTGTAGTATGCTTATAATTACATGGCTGAACCTTTATTCATCAATTGTGAAGTGGAACTAGAACATCAAATTTCTGTCTTGTGTCTAAGGTCCCTTTTCATCAGACCACAAGTAACTTTTCCACAAATTATTAATTTCAGTGACCTGTCCTTAACAAACCTTATGATGCCAAATTCATCAAAATATCCACCGCGTCCAAAGGTTCCAAAAGGTTCTTTGAATGATATAACAACAGCTGCGACATTTTCACGGTTCCAAATAGGACTGAAGATTCGGTTGGCAAACCTAAAAAAACAGGGATAAACGTCGTTTTGTGTTCACTTGTTTGTAAGTCAGACTTTTGCTGCCAGTCATCACAAGGCATTACACATTCTGTTGTCAAAGGGCCAGAGAACATCAGCACACCATACTATACCACAATATAACTACTATTGTCATGCAGGGATTCACGCAGTCACAACAAATTGCCTAATATGGTAAAAATACCTTTGTGTTGTTAGGTTTCATGTTCCATGGTAAGGATTTACATCCCATTGCCTATGTATATGAACACAGTGAAAATGATAATTTTTACACTCATGAATCAAGTTATAGACAAGTTTCCTGCCAAGAAACAGTACCTGTCCCTGTATTCAGGTTGATTCATCACCAAAAGTAAAGGGTTAGGCCAAAAGAAGCGTAGTTGGTTCCGGTCTGTTTTTTTTTTTGAAATTCAAGTCACTGATGTGATATTTTTGATTGCTCATTTTTCAAAAAAAGAAAATTCACCAGAGGTGAGCAACAATGGCAAATTTCACAACTCAAATACAATTAGTTTACTCATCTGTCTAGGAAAATATCACATCTACCAACAAAGACTCAGAAATGCTTCTCCTTTTCAAAACTTCATGCAAATCCATCAAGTTAGTCCAAAGATACAGAGGCAAACATAAAAATCTAAAATTGTCACTAGGGGGCAGAGGAGTAGTCGAAACAGTCCAAAACTCATAGTCGTCTGTTGTCAGTTTCATAGGAACACATCTGTCAAATCTCAAGGGATTTAGTAGATTCAGCCGCGGACGCCGGACACACAAGACAGAGACAACCTCAAAATGCGCCCACATATGACCTATATCGAGACCGGATAACATTAAACAACGAATTAACAAGGTAAAACAGTAGCTTCCTAACCTTAATGGGAGTGAAGAGTCGCACCCGTTAAGGCAATTGTTTTTATAATTTTACTGGATTTTGAGTTGTTTTACCTTTTTCTACACTGACAACCTTGCTTACGTGCATTGGCTGAAATTGATGCAAGTGAACATTTTCTTCTTTTTTTAGTTGATTAGCGCAGTTCTCAAAATGAGCAGTACCAACTATGCCTTTTTGGCCATCAAAACCTGTCTGTAGAAGTATGCCAACTAATTCATTCTTGACTTGCCTTAGTACCATTAAGTTCTGTACCATCTCCTTTCCCAGGTAGTGATCGATGCGGTATATCTCCTGCTCCGTGAACAGAGACGCCAGATGGTTGGATAACACAGCCGAACTTGCAGAGTCCTTGCCAAATGGCTTTTCCACTATAATACGAGTCCACCTTTTGCTGAAGCCACAAGCAGATTTTATGAAAATAAACCGTAAAGAATACTTTGCTGTAAGTTGAAGTGGCCAACAAGGGGCGCTACAATGGCCAACAAGGAGCGCTACAATGGCCAACAAGGGGTGCTACAATGGCCAACAAGGGGCACTACAATGGCCAACAAGGGGTGCTACAATGGCCAACAAGGGGTGCTACAATGGCCAACAAGGGGCGCCACAATGCTCATACACATCCAAAGATCAAACAAGTGCTAAAGCATTTCTTCAAACTCAAGTCTGAGTCTTTGTGTCCATTTGTTTTAAAGTTATAGGAACAATTACAAGAATATCGATTCAAAAATTAAAATTGCCAATGGGTCTACTAAGGAAATTGAATCTATATATGTGAAAATCGACACCTGCTGATGCACCACTGCCATAAACCTTTGTGTTAAGGTTTGTTCCACTGTGTCAGATGATTTGAGATAATTAGAAAGCAAGCTGAACACAACAAGAAGTGGACGACGGACAGGATGTCAACAACATGAACTCAAAAAACTTCTGAAAATAATCAGATGCCGATTCAGCAGAAAGTTGGACAAAAAATGTGATCAAAACACGTCATAAGTTTTGATTAAGGTTACATTACTTACCCACTAGCCATGCAATGTGCCTTAATATTGGTTGTCACAGACTGAAAGACACTAGGGGGTAGCGCTAAGTAGAATAGCCTGTTGGCAGAGCCGTACTCCGACAGGACAGCGTTGAGCTTCTTGAAGGCCTCAGGGTCATCATATGACCCTTGCACATACCGGTTCACTTTAAAGAAGTTCTCACTCGCTGCCTTCTGGTCTGGTTTAACCTGATCCAAGTACAGTAAAAATATTCACTTTTACAAGATTATACAGCACTATAAAGTAGTGCATCTGCACTATAAAGTAGTGCATCAACAGGAAGCCCAGTCTAATAACTTTCATGTCATTCATCCAATACCTAACTACAAGTGGTTGAGTTTTACCTTCAGCTACTATCTGAGGGTGGCTTCCACTTCGAACCATGGCTTCTGTTAAAATCAAAGTATTCAACAGTTTCAAGGTGTAAATTATATCAGGTCAATCTGCGTCTATTACAAATCTGCAAAAAGTAGCATCACTGAATTGGTTTCTCTGTTAAAGTCGACTAAACAACTGCACCTCTTCTATGGAAAACAGGGACTTCTGATCAAGACCGATTTTCAGATGGGAAAATATTGTAGAGTAGCACTAGTAGTTTGAATACCACGTTTGCTGGCACTGCACTATATGTAGTCTCTTGACTCCTTATGTTTGGTCTTAACAAGAGTGAGTGTCACGGAGTGAAAGTGAACAGGAATTTGTTGAGTGCCTAGATGGACAATGGTGATCATCCAGTCGTTACATAAACAGACCCAAAAGGACGAGAAAGACAGATGAAAAACCAAAAGGACGAGATTGAGATGGGAAGGACTGTTTTATCATTTTCCCACTGAAAAGGTTCACAATTATACTTTGTTCGAGATCATAATATTTGTGCTATCAGATCAATATCTTATGAATGCCTCACTCACAAAGTCATTGAGATATTGTTACAGTTGTATCCACTTTGCTGGCACAGTACTGCCATATATGCTTATACTGAGGCACCTATAATCAAAATTATGCATTTTTTCGACAGGGCTTTTCTAGAATATAGATGGGGTGGACCTGGTAATGACCAGGGTGTGAAATTGGTGGCAACGAGGAGGGGGAAATAGGCACAGCTTTGCATAAACACTCGTGGGCTTCAATACACATATATACGGCAATGATATGCACCTGCACTAAAAAATTTATTTTGTGAATAAAATAAATTCACTTCCTGAAAATATATTCAGAACAGTTGGTGTTGTACTACCTGGAATGTCTAATTCAAAATTCAATTCACATTGCGAGTTTGCCACAAACAAGAATTCTACTTTCAGAACCCCCCCCCTTTCCATTTCCTGTCCAGCCTTCTCCATTTTTCCCATGCCCAAGGTCAACCTTTCCCCATCTGAATATCCCTTTTTCGCCCATCACCAGACCCTGCTTGCTACCACCTCACAAAGCCTGATAGTTCCCATCACCATGCCTTTCACAGCTGCTATCCACCAACACACGGTGACATGCTGGCCATTCGGCAATGAAATGAGCTTTTCCAAAATGAAAAAACAACAGCTTCGGCTATAATTTAGTTCATATTTGAATCTGCATGCTCTGATAAGATCAAATTTGTTCCCCATCTGTTTTTTAATTGATAATTGAGTCAGAGGTGTGGTATTCTTGTTTTATAGGTAAGCCCACATTTTTACCGAAATAAAATTTATCTGGGACGACCAAGAAATGGTGCAAATTTTTTTTATTCATCGCTTGACAAATCATGGTGTTTCAAACCTTGCTTAGCGCTGCTTATTCACTTTGTACAGTTAAAAGCCTTCAGTGAGACCTTCGGTGAAATTGACGCGGTGGGTGTTTATTATGTCAATGACCACAGGCCTCACAATAATAAGTTGGGCTACAGATCAGATACAACAATTCTTTTCTGCCCTAACATTACCTTCATAAATGGAAGACATTTTTCCTTGACTTGATCAACAGTGAGCTGCGACCTGGCATAACCCACAAAGTATGTGCTTTTAGGTAGCAGACCATCTCTGTACAACCACCTGATATCAACGAGAAATGAGACATCTTCACAACACTCATTAAACTGCAAACAAAATTGCACAACTTCGTACACCCAAAATAAAATAAACAACTCCTCCTTTTCGACTTTGAAACAAATGATACTATTTCGGTTTAAAAATTATACCACAAATCAATGATGTCTAAAAGTATGAAAAAGCTTTTGTTAAGAATAAATTCCTTTCAAAAAACATTTTAATGTTTCAAATAATTGTCTCCATAACTTGCATGTATTTTTGCCATGTACTCATGATTAAAATCTAACAAGAATACCAAGACACAGGTTAAAGGGTAAGTAGACCACCTCATACACTTGAAGGCACAAGAAATTGATGGTTATGTCTGAAAATTCTCTTAGTATCACACAGCCACATTCTTGAAGGATTACTTGAAAAATAACCAGGAGAGAGAAGAAATTTAACAGTTAACTGAAAAAATAATATACCAGAGAGTGGGGTAAATCATTTTCTTCGCCAAATCACCCTGAAAAGAAAAACATAAATCATAACGACTGCTTATATTCAAAATCAAACTGGCAATCACAAAACATAAACATATTCTAAAAGATATCTTTTCATCTAGTAACTTCATGAAACTACATAACCGTGTCAGTGTAAACGTAAGTCAAGTTATAAAACAAGAGTCAACAAACCTGGTGAGAAAACATAACGTCAAATCAGAACAATGCAATATAGAATTGATTCAGACTAGACACGTATGGGTCTGACTATTAGAGATATGTGATAAATATGGCTGCACTCGATTCACATAGCTAGTTCAAAAAAGAACTGGTCAAGTGACATTAAAGATAGAGACAACAGACCAGGAAGTCTCAGAAATCATACAGAATGTCATTTCCAATTCTTAGTGTGTCTGCTGATTAATCACCCAGATAGCTAGCTCTATGGAAACCGATGTCAACAAGGGATCGCTGTGTGCTAACTTGAAATTAAGCCCTCAAAATTTCCCACTGGCCATTTTTACACTGCGTACACCAGGGGATATGACGTCATACCACCTGCCATGCACTGAACAAGGGACTGCTTGAAGAAGAAGTTTGAGAACGGGAGTATTTCGTCAAGATGCTGTGGAAGGAATTAAATATGACATCGACGGCCTCCTAAGGAGTCCATCTACGTGCAAAAGGTATTTATAACAACGTGACTTTGAGGCTTTAGTCAGTGAGAGGCATTAAGCCTTGGTGCAAAGCTGTCATATATTTGTATGTATTTTGACGATAGTCTTCATACAGCTAGCTAGCTGGCTATGTGAGGCATAATTCGCCGAAAAGCTTTCGGCGTATGCTCGCTGGTTCCCTGCGTGCCGCTAGGTGGTCGGTAGCCAGCACGCAGGTATCACTTAATTTTCCACGGGACTTTTTTTACACCGGCATTTCTAATTGGCTAGTCAAATTCTCAACAGGCAGCGCTTTACGCAAACAAACTGGCATGACTGATGGACTGAAATGTAAATGAGGTCTGTTGCTACAGACAAATCGGTGCATGATGTTCAGGAAATGTGAATCCTAGAAATTGTGGTTGCGCCTTTTCGGAATGCATCTTTCTACTGTCGATGACTTTTGTTTAGGCTACGATACTGTCCTGTATCCATACAGTATGAATAACACATCGGTTAAATTGGCCACATTGTACATGTATGTGCTTCAAGCACATGCAGCTATTAAACATAACTGTAGAAATGAAATAGTTGCTGCAACGCGACTTGCATGACAAGGCTAAAAATCGTTCACAGTCCGCCATTTTTTACGTTGTTGTAAATCTAACCATGCTGCTGAGGTTACATCAACCAATGCTAAAGCGCGTGACACTGCGTGATACTTGCATCCTGGCTAAGCACACAGGGAACAGCGAGCTGGCGTATGATGCTCCAATAGGAACTACACGGCCGTCTCTATAGTCAGCTAGAGACAGTAGTCACTACACTATGATCTTATCAGCTGTGATTTCATGACAAACAGCTGGTGACTTCGCACACATGTTGTTAACTCACTGAAGCGCCCATTACGACAAAAACATGAACATCGGTAACGTCCTCATCACCCATCTCCACCAGATCATTTCGCAGCAGAGACAATGCTGCCGGGGAACTCTCAGATTCCGAGTTCTTCCTGGACTGTTTCATGCCAGTGGCGTCCATGTTTGTAGGTCTGCTTCAACCTACTTGTAAACTGGACCAGTGTTTATGTGTTGTGAAACTTGTTCGGATCCTTGACAAGTTCAGTCTGCAATGACAAAATAGGATTTATTAATTACAAGTGTCACTCAGTTACTTTCAAGCTACGCTTCCACTGAAGATCGGAGCTTTATTGCCAACTGTCGAACTACATACCTCGATTTCCTGGCCCGGATGACTTGCGGTTCTGCTAAGTTTACCGAGGAAAAAGTCAACAGGGATGTTTCACACTGGCAGACAGAGGTTTCATAGGCAACAGCGATCCTAGTGGTTGGATGTGGGATTACAGTTTCGCTGTGGTGAACTTTAGTGGAATCCCTCATGCTTAATCTCAAGATCGTGTATGCATGAACTTGGCTTGAATATTCATGTGGACAATCAGTAGCTGGTCATCACCATAGTAATTCCTTATTAGTTTCAAAAATAAGGAATTACTGTACATTAAAGAGTCACTGGCCACTGCTACTGATTCTCTGAACAGCATGCAGAGCTCAGTGACCCTGCAACTAAGGTGATGACCACCTACTGACTACTCTGTATCTCTCACTTCACTTCATGGATGTCACCTGAGATGTATGTTGGCACTTGTTGTCCTGTGTAAATATCTTGATGATGTCTAACGAATAGACGAAACATTGATTTATCGTGAACTTCTTTATTTGTGCGGCGATTGTCCGGTTTTTAATCTTACTGTGGCCAAGAACTGATTTAATTACATAGGCGGATTTAGGGGGGCCCAGGGGGCCCCCCCCCCCCC
>NMRA01000322.1:339122-352499 GCA_002633005.1 Phoronis australis
TGGTAAGATGTGAATTTTAATCGAAGCCATAGTGAATCACTCAGAAACTCGCAATACTCTCTTTGTCAAACCTTATCTTAAGACGGTTTCCAAAGCAATCCCGTCATTATTGCCAACATGAAAAATGGATTTGGTCTTTTGGGCATTTGAAGACTATTTCAAATACGACAAATTTGTTAAGAATTGATGGCACAAAATATAAAACGTGTAATAAGCATTACAAAAAGAAGTAGGTTTCGCGCGCAAACGCTGTGGCCCATAAACAAGTAAGTCTTTTAGTATGAGAGTTGTAGCTAAATCGTGGTGGTGTAGTGGTAACGTACGCGCGCCCTATCTGCCAGTTCGAGTTCGAGTCTTTGAGATGTGCATTATTTTCCTGTTTGACAGGTTCACCGTGTTTTTTTTTTGCCTTTTGTTCTTGGATAATACTTCAGGAATCAAGGAAAATGCAAACCCCCCTCCCGACCTCCCCCCATTGGGTACTATGCGCATCTACAATCGTGGGTCAGTTTGCGCAAATGCTTCCAGCCGGACAAAATGTTGGGCCCCCCCCTTGTGATATCCTAGATCCGCCACTGAATTAACTACTAACAGGATTTTGAGAACAGTGCGTGAAGCATAAAGTTTCATATGAATCCAACCAGTCATTTCTGAGATGTTGCCGAAGTAAGCTAAAACTGGACATTTTTCTAGGATCCCAGATAACTTTTAAATGCTTAAAATCACTGATCCATCACCTTCTTCACACGCACCATTAATCCTTCCTTTTTAGCACTGCATATCACAATGGTGAATTCGACTCTCTCCCAAAAACAAGATAATAGTTCGAGTTCCGCAGACATGAGTGTGACATATGGACGTAACCAGCGCTAATGTGTCGTGTCCATCAACAAGCGAGTTTCTTGTACAAATCTTACCGGTATATGTCATTTCCGTACTTCTCCAATGTCCTGCGAGAAAGTGAAGAGCCACAGCGTGGTCAAATTCTAAATTACCACAAGCCCAAAGCCTCGCCATTCCTTATTGTAAACCATGGGTAAACAAGTAGAACTATCTGATGACTTTTCACAGTAAACAACGGAGGATGACATCTACGTTTACTGCCACTGTTCTATTCTATATTCAGGGCCGTAGGAAGCCGGGGTTAAACCGTGGCAACCGACATAGGCGTGCATGGTGCCGGGGACAGTCGAGAAAAGAAAGACTGCGAATTACGGATAAGAGAGAAAATTCAAGAGAACATTTAACAAATCTGCATCAGTGCATTTACCTTTTGAGGACCCTGGCCAGGACACTGTTGCTATGGTCTTCGGCTTTTGTAGCACAGGTCGTCTAAACGCACACATGTATTTCGAAAAATCGAGAAAATTTGTAAAGCGAAGTTTTAGCGGAGCGTACTAATTTACTATATGTTTAAATTCAATATTAATTTTGCGAATGCAAAACTACATTTGTCTAGAGGCCCCGCTCTGGCAAGGGATAACAGAGATAACTTTCTCTTTATTTTTTTTCTCGAAACTGTAAATCACCTGAGAAAAATGGAGGACCTTACAGATAACATTAATTGCTGCGCATTTCCTGATATTTGAAAATATAAGTATTTTCATATTTAGTGGCCCCGCCCTTGAAGGAGGTCATTTATGACATTCAAGTGGTCACCTTTTTGTGTTTTTATTGACAAATTCTTACGGGGCCGCTCACGGAGAGAGGGCCCAATGTTGCAATCGATTACCTCAATTTTCCTGTTTTTTGTGAAATCGTACTTTCATTTTGAAGGAGGTCACTCCCTGCATCGTTTTGGGACCACACGGCGGTGGAATGAACTGTCACTTTTTCCCCCAGCTTAGTGATGTTTAGTCTTTCAATTTAAGGTGTCCCATTGCAGACGGTGCCCTCTCTCGGTGGAGTAGTTCGGGGCAAATTTCCCTTTGTCCCTCTATATACATGTATATCTGAGCGTGCAGGACAAGTGTACACAGGGACTATATCTGCACGTGCACGACAGGTGCACACAGGCACTATGTCTGCGCGTGCACGACAGGTGTACACAATCAATTACGGTTGATAAAACTTATTACAGATGATTCTTTAAAATAGATTAATTTCGACTATTTCTAAGAATGTTATCACATGTTGTAAGATGTTGATAAGAGTTAATATTAACGAATGGTGTAATATAAGATCTAAGTTTTTTCATCAGCCCTAGTAATTTATACGAATTCTTTTCACTAACCAAAAACGATCCTAATCAGACCGATATATGTGAGCGATGATCAGTCTCATCAGAATTCATATCAACCAAAATGGACGAGCAAGATTATTACACAAGCATTACTTATTCTAAGTTTAGAAAATATGATTAAGACAATGAAGAAGGCGAACAGTACACAGTGTCTATTTTGTTACGTACAAGTTCATTAAGAATGACGGTAAATATAAAGGGCAAAACTAAACCTTTGAACTAGCAAAGGAGCAATGTATAATGCATACACAAGTATGCAACAGTCAGGGCACGGGCTTCTGTGTACAAGATCCTGAGGGGCATACTTGTAGCTAGGATGGAGGGAAATTTGTCTTGTGCGATCCCTCTCCGGAGGGAGAGGCGACACAACAATTCGTGATGATCGACACTAAACATTTTAGCATCAGAAATACTACATAGATTCGTTCAAGTAAGTCAGGCAAGCGCATTTTAATTAATAATCCACTGGTGCCACCTGCCGCCCTGAAGTGTTGTACCCGGTTCCAGTTCAATCCCGTCCTGCAGCCATTCTATTACTGCTTATGAATTTCTGTAATTACATCACGTTTCGTCTCTTACAGTTGCTAAACGTAAATTGAAACATTCTAGAAACCATGTGTAGTTAGTCGTTGTAACAAGAGGGGGGTTACATATATCAAACATGACAAATATCAGTGGCGTTGGCGCATCGAATTTTTGAATTAAATGCTGAATGACGTCAATATGAACATGTACGTGTCTTAACACGCTACGCAATATTGCCACAAGTCAAACTTTAATAATTCTGCTAAAACTAATGATTGCCTAAAGGTATTCCAACAAACACAATATATTCATTGACTGGCCTTGGTGCACTACAAGCTTCGAAGTGTAAGACATATCAAATCCAAATTTAAAAAAATATTCTATAAAGAGTTCGTCTAACCCACTTGTTAGACGAAGGACAGGCTCTATTTCCTATTTTTTGTAATACTAATTGTCGTAGCTCGCTACATAAATATAGACGATCTAAATCTGTGGCCATGACCATAGTACTCTACATATATAGACACTCTAAATCTATGGTCATGACCATCCGATGAATACAGAATAACGGTATATAGGTAGACACTCTATTTCCATGGTCATGGCCATAAATATAGAATAGCGTGCTACACATATAGACATTCTAAATCCATGGCCATAACCATAACATAGAATAGCGCACTAACCCCTGTATGTAAATCCGACACTGCCAAGTTTTTTCGAGGGAAGTTGAAATTCCAATTTCATCAAAAAACACAAAACATTCGTGCACAGCACAGCCACTCGAGCCAACCAAAAATTTGAAAAAATACAGTAGGATTGCCGCCATCGAAAAGGTGGAAGTTTGAAGAACGTGAAGACCACTACTTGTGAATTACACAAAAGGACAATTTCCGATGGTTAGTTGTAAAATAATGTTACTGTTTCTCGTAGTATCACAAGAATAGTATCTCTTTTGAAGATGGTTACTATGAGTTGTTTGTAAGGAATTCCCATTTGTGGAAAATACTGCTGTCCAGGCTACCGTGACTATTTGTGATGATCGTGTACATGTCGAAAGGGATACTCAAAGAACTCTCGCAATCGTAAACAGATTTCAACGCTATTTTGTCAGCGGAGTTCAAGTTTACATCGTGAACAGTTATAGGTACCTCTGAAAATACACCTTATTACGAATACCCCATCTCCCATATTCCCCCGGTTACCCGTCAAAAGTCTGCGAGCATGCATGCGGAAATTGCGCATAACATTCCTGTTTGATAAACATATTCGTTGGTTTGTGATGTGCCTACACATATCGATAGATTCATAGATGATTTTTGACAATTAGAAGCTAATATTGTTAGAATTGGTGATAATTCAGTGAATTTAATTGCTGCCTGAAGTTGTAAAAACTCTATAATCCGATCCCCAAATAGTAAAGTGCACTAGACGATTTTGCATTTCTAAAATAACTCTCAAAGACATTGATGAAAGTCGTACACACAAACTGTAAATAGAAAAAACGTTTAAAAATCCTCAAATAAATAAAATTAAACTCATTTCTTGGAAAGGTTGTCTTCGCAGTTCCTTGGTGTTTTTATATTCTAGTAGTATTGAGTAATGAATTTTTGTTCTTCAAAACTGAATTGATCGGGTTTTTCCTCAGCCACCAGAAACTGAACTACCGGTCGTGTTTCAACTAGGGATTTTGAAACAGTCCCAAAGACACTACACCAGGGACTTCGGGGCACCACCTTTTCAAAAAAAAAAAACTCTTTCAAAGAATGACCACATTTAAATAAAGTTTTCCCGAAACTGGATCACAACAAAACGAATCTTGACCTTAGAACGAGAACAGACGGCCGCTACGAACTAAGCTGCCTGTCTCAAGTGAATCATAGTTGAGCTGACCAGCAACTAGCTTTAGTTCAACGGGAATTTCGTATTTTCACAGTTAGATCTCAGCTATATAGCTACTTGAGGCAGCTCCTCGCTATATAGGTCAGTGTACTGGTCCTTGGCCCATTCTTACTCTTCGTGTAGGTTCACGGTTACTCAACTCAGTCTTAATGGCTGGATCCCCGGGATTGCCGTCCCACAGGCGGATCCAGGATTTTAAGTTGGGGGTAGGGGGCAGGGCAGAGTATTAGCAACGGTTTTACCAGTCAGAAATTGGCACCTCCAAACTGACAAATGGAATCTGGGAGAATTTTCGGAGGGTCATGGCCCCCTAAATCCGCCACTGTGCCTACCCACGTGGGAGATTCGGTACAAATATGGTGGCATCGGGAGGACGGGGGCGAGGTAGCAGAGGTGGTGGCGATGGGGGAGTTATTTGGCGACGTCGAAATGCTTTGTNNCCCCCCCCCCCCCTCTCCCCAATACCTTTTGCTTTCCTACGGGCCTGAAAGAGTGTTTGTCGGTCAGGGTGTTGAATGCAGAACCAAATGAGATGCATGCCTTCTGGTGGGCAGTTTTTCACGACCTTCTAATGTTCTACGGAGATATACGCCAGGAAACATTAATTTACATGAAAAATACATCTCCAAGAAAACCAGGGATATTTATTTTGACCAAAAACAACGCCAAAAAGGATACTTTCCCATTTAAAACGCCATGGCTGAATGATGGTGTTGTGGATGGCAAACTAATTTAAAAACGAGTCCCAACACGGTATACGTTTCGGAAAGAGCCCCCATCCCTTTACACACATCATGCAAAAACCAAAACAAAACAAGACAACATAACAGAAATACATGTATTCAATACTATGGGTTCTGTGTTAGAATACAATAGCCATCTCTGAAAAGACTACACATTTCATCAACAACATATATTGACAGCATCACTGAAAATGGAAGTTGACCTCCAATTCTCCTTGAAAGGACTAGTAACTAATAAAATCATAATAACCTAAGAATTATCTGCATCTAGTTCGCAACATTGACAAAGAGTGCAAAGTTAGCATTTGGACAGTAAAAGATTTACTTTCTTAGGTTTCAGAGCCTGGCACCCGCTGTGCTCCCACAAAAACAGGCACATATGACTGCTGCAACAAGAAAAAATGAGCAAATATGACTTTGCAATATGTAGCAGCAGACATACATGTTTGTGCAACCTGTAGGCAACCAAGGCATATGACTGCAACCTATAGAAACAGACATATGGCTATACAGTGTGTAGTAACAGGCTAATGATTGTGCACCATGTAGAAATCCTGATAAAGACAGGACAAAATAATAGACCATTCTTAAAATTTATGCATGGTTGACATTCCAATGGCAAAACGAGGCTTGAACAGCATAACATGGATCTTAGTACAGCCACTTGAGTCCAGTTCATGTACAGCATGTAACTGGTCTCAATTCAAAGGAACTCTTGGTACATTCGTGTATCTATGGTCCGAACAGGCTAACAGACAAATGAGTGAGACTGGCTCCGAGACCAGAAAGTCCCGCAACACATTGCATAAAACTAGAACTCCTCTCCACGAATTACAACAAATACCACTTTACACCGACACTAGCAACCAGTAAATCACCTTGGCCCTTAACAACATGGTAACTGTTTGTGGTATCTTCTGGGAGATAATGACCACTGTCCAATTCAATCTGCTCGTAACAATATATTAAAAACTTAGAATGATGAGAAACTTACTACGAAATCAACTGTGTGCAACCATGAGGAAGAGGAATAGTCAATAGAAGAATTGCCAAAAAAGAAATTGGCCACTCACATTATCACTCCAAAAACTTGGTAGCAGAAAAATGAACGACACCAATTTTGTTAGCACCCGTAACCAATTTCAACTGATAATGAATGACATTAAGTTTGCGTCACGATTTATGTCACCAGATTTTTTACCCACAACATTACAAAGCTGTATGTGGCAGGGCTATTCCAGCAGCCAGGTCCAAGTATATGCGGTGTACAGCTGACGGGATATTTGGATTTGCTTGCACCCACTAAATTTGTCACTCGACAACGAAAACTGTGAAGAATGTAAGATCAAGATCTTGAAATAACAGTAATAATCTTGATCATTGCTGAATCCCAGCAGTGAATTTAAGGGAAGTCTCCCCTCCTTTACTGCGAGAAGAATTCTTATCATTTTAGATATAACAAAATCACCAAACGCATGGCTATCTATAACTACAATACTTGTTTTGAGCTAGCGATTGACCTATCGCAAGCTCCCCCCTTGCGTAATGTCGACAAACAAACAATAAGTTTTACCTGGCAACGCCTTGTTTGTCGGGTAAAATGGCGGCTTGGAAATGAAGGTGTGTCTAGAATGCTGCGTTCTGATTGGTCAGTTAAGCAGTCACTCAATATTCTTCATATAAGTCAAATGGAATGTAAACGACAACTCGTGCTGTTCAAGCCTCGTTTGAGAAAAAGATTACCGTTCATGAGCTCTACATTAAGGATGGCCTATCTACATCAAAAATATACATTTATAAGCAAAAATACTGTTGAAACACGTGTAAGTAGTCAACTGTAGCCTAAGTCACGAACTCCTAGGAAACGACTGAGACATAAAATTGTTTGAAAAATTTTAGAATAAAGAAGGCACATGGTTGGCTAAAAACCAACTGCTACTACAAGAAAGCACAAATCGGTATTAATATAATGATGAAAAGCTTGCAATACCACCATTAATAGTCTGATGGTTAATTGAAAAAATGGACAGTATCAATAGCTACTTAAAGTTGCTGTATCCGAGTTCGGCAAATAAGACTTACAATTCATATTAAATTTTTGTATGTGAAACACCAACATGATTCATGATTTTTAATCAGGCAACAAAACTCACCAAATAGGCATGTCATTGCATTTACTAACAATTGCTGAAAAATTTTGATTGGTTTTCTAAACAATAATCAAATGTCAATCACATGTCGATGACTTTAACATGTTTGTGGAAAAAATTAAAACTGGAAACTTGTGAATTGTGACTAGTTTCAATTCCGGACCAATTAAAATGGGTAAAAAGTGGGATTCAGCAACTTTTAAAAGCCAGTCCCATTAATTCACCCTACGTTACATTTGGTTGTGACCATCATCAAAGAACAGTTACCGTGACAATATTCCCAGATTCATAAACTCAATGCTACCATTGAAACAAGGATATCCGTGAATAAATCGACTAACACTAGCACACAGAAACTGCATCACAAATTTCACAAAATATACATATTATGACAAAACTAATATCATCATTACGGTGAAAATTCTCCAGTTTGGGACAGTGAAAATTAATTATTTCGATCAAGGTGAGCGTGTACCAAATTCTTTAAATAGGCTTTATTGGCCAACCCAAATGCTAAAAATTAAGATCTTCAATAAAAACAATCATTGATATAACACGTTATAAGAGGTATGAATTTGTTACATCGGCGGATTCTAACCAATTTAAGAACTGACAAGTCTATTACCAAACTCTTCACACAAAATGCAGTGTCCGATAATTAAGAAATTTGATCAGCGCCAAAATTACTCATGTTCCAATCTTCAGAATGAAGAAAATTTAATTATGGCTCAAACGTTAGTGTACCAAATTTGTGAGACTGTCCCAGACTAGAGCTTCAATGCTTAACATACGCAAAAACATTGTGAGCATCTAAATTCAAACTTTAACAATAGTCCCCTACAGTGGTCCCCCATTTCAAACCAGTTATTCAGTATAGGAAGCTGGTTTTCAAAATGCGGGACCCCTAAAAGTGACTATTAGTGCGAAAACAGTCGTGACGTAATTCAAACAAAAAATCTATATTACGGCAGATTTCCACTCACAACAAAACTACCACCACGTAGCAAAGTTATTTTCATACCAAACAAAAACAAATAAACCTTTAGAGGAATGCAAGAACCATTGGGTACGAACGGAAGATACCTTAGATTTTTGGCAGACTAGAAAATCATAAACATATGGTGATTTGTCACAAAAATAACAGTCTGAAAGTACTGTAGTCATTATCATTATTATTACAAATACTTCAACAATCATTACACAAGACAGCAACATACATGGTCTACAGTCCTTTGAAAAGCTTAGTAAATAAAGCAGATTTTGTGCTCTGACAATTAAAACTTACAACAATTTGCTAGAAGACAGCCAAACTATATTTAAGACAATATTACAAGCATTTACTGTCCCAACAAAAATCAGTGAAACAAAATTTCAATATTTCGACTAAACCAAACGGATATGAAAGGCAAGACTCGATAATAGACAAATAACTTTCTTAGATTTAGAACTAATGAATAAAGAGCAGACAGCAGTTGGGTCAAACTCGAGCAGATGACTAGATTTACTTAGATTTACTGTAGGAAGACAGCTTGTTCATTTTTTTGTCATTGAAAACTGCAGACTCTTATATTGATCACCTTTATGTTACAAAATGGTGTACAAGAGCAGCGCATGTTGGGACAAAGCTTGAGGCAGGAATGGGCGATCTTTACATCATTCTGTCTGGATGGATGAATGTAGAGGTGACTAATATAGGCGCTTCTCAAAGCTGAAAAAAATAACAATTTGTCATGAAAGCTGAACATTAGCAAGACCAAACATTCTCGTAATCGAGGAATTTTCTAGTGTACTTAACTTAAACCTATCCCATCACTCCCAGCAGGAATGTCACACACTAAAGAATGTTCAGTGCCCCATTACTCGAAGAGTATAGTCAAAAATTTATTTTTTTTGGTTTGGCTTTTTGTCTGCTTTCAAGCAGGCTAAGGATTTCTGTAATTTTATGTCTACCTAATGTTCTCAAACTTTAAGACCAGACTTCAGCAAGACCTCCATTTTCAGCATCAATGCTGCCTGTCCGCACTGGGTTTTCACGTACAAGCTATTTTTCGCTTCGACACCTACTGCCATGTTTTAAGGGTGATGTACAAACTACAGGGTCCAAACTACAGACCTGTGTACCACCAAAACTGCATTGGAGTACTTTGAACACCAGATTTTCAGATTTCCGCGTACAGACCAATTTTACCCTAAAATATAGGGGGGGGGTTCAATTTTTTGCAGTGGACTTCTCACTAACTAAAAAAACGGGTTTGCTCAGCGTTCAGAGCTTTTGCAGAATTCTTGCCTCTTTAGTGGACATTTGTCTCATTTTCTCGGACTTTTGGTTTCTCTCAGGACCCTTTTGCCCACTTTGCCAAATGGGGGACTCATTCAAGCACCCAACTGGGTACGCACATGGGCACTTTTCTAGTACTTACTTGCTTCTGAAACAGTTTCTAAAATACACAAAGCCAATTGATAACCAATTTTCAAAATAATTTATTTTTGTTTAGTTGAGGGACAACGTGCTTAGTGAAAAGATCCTGTTAATCATTAGAAAATGTCCTTAATGAACTTAGTTGTGTTTAATACACGCCTAATGTACACCTCATTTCTTAACACAAAAAATATCTGCAAAAATGTGTTGATAAATCTATACTGGACAATGTTTTGCACCAGACTCTATTTTCTTAACTATTCACAAAAGTTTGGAATAATTATTCATTGCAAGTGTCTATGAACACGTACCACCATACTGCATGCAAAAAGACCTTGAGGCTCGACTGTGCCTTGAGTATTATCGTCAGCTCAACATGCTACGAAGTCAGTGCAATCACCATGTCCACAAAAAACACGCTACACATCTTACAGTATAAATTCCACGGTCCCTTGAATAAGACATTGTCATTCTTTGGAATAACGTGGCAAAAACAGATGTCCCCTTCTTTCAGAAGCTACTTTCTTCACAGCTCGGAATATGCGACCACTCATGCTTTGCCATTTTGTCAACAGTACGTATTTAGCCGTAAATAGCCAGAATTAGACAAAGTAAGCAATCCACAAATCACAGAAGTCGTCGTTTATAGGTTACGCCTGTGACACACATACTGATAGAAGAGGCCTAGCGATTCCCCGATTATCAAGCTATTTAGAGAATGAAACAAAGCAAGTTTTCCAAGTTTGAAGCTCAACTTTTTGGCTAAAATAATGATTTTACAATATGTTTTTAATTTCAAACTTTAAAGTTTTCTTCCTTGTGTTTTGACTACAAATCGGCGTATTTATTGAGAAACAAGCGAATTAATAATCTCTTTTGAATGTGCTGAATTTGCGTATTTTTGCCTGTGGCTGTGAGTACTTGCGTACTGGAGGCTTGATTTCCGTACGAATCCGCATTTTTTGCGTATGGTACGCAGGTCTAAAACTGTTACAGAAATGACAATGCGCCATTCGTAGCCTAAGGGTAATACAACAGACCTTTCCGAGACTCTACGTGGGCACATGAAAATCAATGAGAGCGTACTTCTCCTCAACAGAATCACTTCCGACACATTTCATGAGAGTCTTTTGATCAAACAGAGATGGCAGCTACATGTACTTTTATATTTGTGGCACAGAATACAAATTTAACAACAATAGCTGTTGCAGTCACCATATGATTACTGGGGACTAGACCCTCACAGTTATTCATTGAAGAAAACTGGTACCAAAAATCCAGGACACCTGTAAGGCACTATTACTAATAATTGTATGAAACGTTCGCTGATAAATAACTCTGAGAAACAGACTTACGAATGGAGACTATGAACCCCGCCCTCAAACTGTGCCGATGTAGTCCGTCGCTCAAACTTCAGTTCACCACGGTACATCATGGATCTGCAAAGAGACCAGGATAAGTTTTATCAAAAATCTGCTCTCCCAAAGGCTTAGGTAGCCATTTTTGTCACTGAAACATTAATCGCCCCTATACTCCCACGTTCTTTCACAAAAATGACTTTCAATTTAGACCATTTATGGCTGTGAAATTGGTAAAAATTTGTTCCTTAATCAAATTAGGTGTGAATTCAGGGTTTTGAACGAACTGACTGGTAGACGCCAGGCACAACAATTTGACTTGTCACGCCGTGTCATTTTACTTGCATGCCAAGCAAGGTCTCTAACAATAATGAACCATCAGTTCTTTGCAAGGCCAAAAATGATTTGTTATATGAGTAAGTAACAACTTGTGCCCAGTTTTACAGCTCACCAAGGGATCAAAATCAAAAGTTACTCTTTTCAACGAAGCATGGTTCATAGCTACTTTAAGGAAAAAGTAACCGACTTTACGTGCTTATTTAATCAGAAGTTATGTCAGAACCCCGAAAATGTCCAAATTTTCGGAACATTAGATCTCAGTAACGACTGAATTGGATTCATAAGAAACTCTCACATACTATGCGGCGTACAATGTTCGCTAAAACACTGCAATGAATACCAGCTCTAAAACAGGTAAAGACTATAAACCATTCTGCAGGTGCTAAAAACGAACGTCTTCAGATGTGTATTTGCCTTTCCAAAGTGCCATCCCGGGCTTGTCCATTGCTTGAACTGAATTTCATAGCAAGCAGCGAAATCCATGGAATTCATGGAATGCTTCCATTGTCCAAAATTAGTTGCTTACTACACCATTTTCATAAGACTTCTTGTCCTGTTCAGTTTTGCATGATTAAGGCTTCTTTGGCAGTGATGTGGAATTACTGAATGGGAGTATTTATGAACAGTGTTTGTGCAGTATTTTTAATACGTCATGTGATGCATTCACACCATTTCATTAGCCAAGGTCTCGTGTCAAAATAACATGCAGTGATTCACCAAGGAGTTGAACAAAACACAAAGCACAATTAGATATGCTCTGGATCTCGAACTACTTTCAAGCTAAAAAAACACGTTTGAGGAGCTGCCTCCACATTTCAACATATTACAACACAAGACGGCAGAAAAAAGAAATTTAATTTTCTAATTTTTTCATTGAGACGCATTCAGGCCTTCATGCAGCGTACGTCCTGGGCGTCCAAATGGACGCCCTAGCACTAATGTAGACGCCCTGGCAAGGACGCCCAATGTATCATTTGGACGCCCTGTCAATCAGAATTTCTCCAGTTTGGACACCCACATTGAAAGATTACTAAGACTCCCAGTTAATCAAAGCGGGAAGTTGGCCCTTTCAACTCAGAAAGAAATATACAAAATATTTAAAATGTTGCAATATTCAAACTATTTGGTAGACCTGTCAATCATTAGCACGTGGTTGGTTGCCAGAGTGTCTGCTTTCAATAGATTCACATGCCACTGCCATTCTGTACTTTATATAGGGACATGGACCTTGCTTAACTCCAAACTGGTGTTTCAGAGCTGTAATTTCATGTACTTCATCTTTTTTTAAAAATACCAAAAGCAAAATAAATGTCATTATTTTAATAATATGATGAGCCGCAAGAATATCCCCATTTAAAATGTTTGAGTTTTCGCCTGTTTCATGCTTTTCTATGTGCGTCTAAAATGGAGCAGCAGTGACACCTGTTGTCAAAATATAAACCAACATCATCTGTGCATTTTTCTTTTGTTGGTAACTGTAGCTTTGATGACTCATTGTACAGAATATAAAGCTAGTGAAGTTGATATAATAAACTTTATAACAGAATTTGACTTGAGATGACCAAAAACAGTGCACTCATCGTTCAACCAATATCTGTTATATCTGTAATACCCGTTTGGTAAGCTATTTGGCTGTTTTCGTAAATTTAAACATAAAAGTCTTGACCAACAGTATTTTAGTACTTAAAAAAGCCCAATA
>NMRA01000322.1:352676-406096 GCA_002633005.1 Phoronis australis
GGGGGGTAATGCGGCGTTGGAATCATGGACGCCCTGGAATATTAGGAACCCCATTTTGGACACCCTATGTTCGAAATCCTAGATGAAGCCCTGGACGCATTGCACCAAAATCGTGCTCTGCCATGCTCAAGTTGTGTACGACTGCCACCAACAGACTTTTTTTTCTCATAGTTCCTTTCTCATTTTCAATGTCTTTTGTTGTGAATGGCCATAGTTTTCTCAAGACATTATTTTTGTCCGAAATTGGTGAGATTTTATTGTAGTTGTAGATGAATGTCATGTACAACAATGAGAGAATGTTGATCAGGCTTAGCATGTACTTACCGTAAGGCTGACAGACTTTTGGCTCCAATGTCCTGGCAGCCATGTTGGATGCCAGCAATCAGGTAAGGCGCAAATCTATGAATAGAGCCCTTGTCTACGATGGAGCCCGACACGCCCTGTGCTACCTTAATCTTGTCGTTCTCACTGCAATACAATGCACACACAAACACAATAAATAACAAAACTCCCACAAATATATTCAGCCAGTTATCATGGAACATATATAGGCTTCTTGTTACCACAGAACTTTTACAACTAACCTAGACTCACTGTTACAAGTGCTTCCCATCAGCCTGCTCCACTTCAACAATGAATTGATGTTTGGAATCACTGGAGAAATTACTTTCCGAATGAAGAAAACAATAATGTTCACACTGAGATTATTTTCACCAATCACAACGTTAAATTTCTGTTTTAACTTTTCGACATCTGGAGAGCTCAAATTTCAGCGTTCAGAACTAATTTCAGTGGATTAGAAGATTAATCTACTTTTCTGAAATAAGGTTTCAGTGACTGCTAAGCCCGATTCCACAGTAGCTGCCCCATTCATTACAAGAGAAAATATCAAGTAGTTAAGCATCCGTTCAATTTGTTGGTCTAGTTGGCTCTAAAGGTACGATATAGTTTCGTTCTCAGTAAAATTAACTGGAAATGAATTCCGCAGTATGTTTGTGTGCAGCAAACAAATATTGTGGAATCAACCTCATTCTGGTCTTCAAACCTGGACAGTTGACAGTTCTCCACTTAATAAAAATGAAAAGTGACAGGTATACATTTCAATACAATCTACCATTCGCTTTGATAGGAAAGTGCTGGTTTCAAACCCAGCAGGCTGCAATATTCCGTGCCCAAAGTTCTGAAGGGCGGTGCGCACAGGAGAGCATTTCCCAAGCATGAATGCGTGAAAATCAAGAATCGGCTTAGATTCCATCAAACTGGGTCAAATCAAAAAAAAGCAGACGATGTGCGCTATGGCAAAGCATAAGCATACTTGTTTAGAATTTGATCGAAACTGCCAAAATACTGCAGGAGTTGCGTGCAGACAAGCATTTTAAAACTGATAGCTGACAACATGCTGTTTTCACATTTTATACAAGTCCCAACAGCTCAATGTTAATTCAGTCCACCATTACCAAGAAAATGTTGGCCATTATATACATGTAGTTGCTATGCAGATGCGGGGATGCAGGAAAGTACCGGTGAACTGCGAAATGCCAATGATATGCTGATATGCAACGGCACTTCATACACCAGTACAACTGTGGCGTCAACATTTTCGCAAAAACTTGTTTTTGCTATCCGCACAAGCACAGTGAAAATGGCTTTTCCAGAAAGCTGTGTGTGTTTATTTGGCACATAAGTACAGTGGACACTGGGTTCTAAGAATTACATCCTGGGACACAATTTCAAAACATTATTGGTTGTTGGATTAATTAGACATGTGCAGAGGCATAATTGCGCTTATGATTTCAGAAAAAAATGAAAAACAAAATCAGAACGAACTTCCTGAATAATTACTTGTAATACTTTAAAAATAAGTTTTCACCTTGAGACTATTGGGTACTAAGAGATCAGTACTTGTAGGCCCATATAAGTACTGTAACATGAAAAGCAGGCGAGAGTCGTAATTGAAAAGTTTACAAGTTAACAGCAGCAGCCATGCGACAAAGGCGAACGCACACAGAATTGCCAAAAAATGTCAGCGCCACCAGTCTTCCTCCATCATGGTCCCCATGGGCGTTCAGGGGACAGTTACCAAGCAAACTGACTTAGCTAAGACAAATCTTAAATGTGCATCAATTTTAAGATAAAACTTCAATTTGTCTGAAGTCCGTTCCAAGAAGGTGATCTTAGGTTTGACTTAAGTTTTTGACTTAAGTTTTGTCTTAACCTGATGTGGTGGAAGTTTAAAAGTTGAGTCAAATCTTAGATTCAAGTAAAAATGAATTTAAGTCAGTTTCTTGGAACGGGCCCCTGAATTACAGTGTTCTTTTCTCATTAATGCAAGTAGTTCCTTTTCTCATCAACTACAATTCAGATCTTACTAACTCTTTTTCTCATTGAAAGCATTTCATTTCTCATGAATGGTATTTTCTTCCCCCAGCAAAATATCATTTCGTGGGACATCTTGGATTTCAGGTCGACTTACCCCATAGTTGCAGAGAGTTCTATTCGCGAACAAAGCCGAGATCAACATGAAATTAAGTTTTGAAAGACATAAAGTTGTACAGATATTCTTGAAAAGACCACAGCAAATTGTTTTAAACACCTAACGTGAGTTGGAGGTTGGAATTATTTGGGTTTCTCTAGCAAGCAAGATATTGCTGGAGGCCACACAATAACAGAAGCAGACGTCCATTACTAACAGTGTAATCCAGAGTATCGTATAAAAAGAGTCCATCTGAAATGTTGTAACATTTAAAAAAATTGAGGTATGATGAACAAATACGTTGTAAACATATCTTTGTCCTATAGCATGATAGGAACCATCTGAGAGTACTAAAGAAAGTGTGCTGCAAAATAAGTTTTATTTAACAAAGTGGAAAACAGGCATTTGACTTTATGTATGAATACTTTGTCAGTCAAGCTGATTGTCTCTGACGGTTACTATACCTTGTCAAAATTAACATGACCGACAGGGGTGACAGAGTAATCAAATTTGTCCAAAAATCATTCGGTACCCCGACATATCCATCACGTCTTAGTATCGAGGTTCATGAAAATCTGGTGCGCTTATCTGACAATAATCGACAGACAAGGCAAATCCGGCAGAAAATTAAAATGGCCAACAGAGGCAAAATGAAAACGCTACTAGGGGACAAAGCGTTCCTTGGATCCACCTAAACGTCGTCGTCTGCTGTTAGCTTCATATAGATACACTTACTAAATTTAATAAAAATCCTTCAATGGGTTTAGGAGATACACCTATGGGCGCAAAATAAAACAAAACTACCACTAGGAGGCGCCACAGTAGTCAAAGTAATCACCTCTTCACACTGAGAACATATAAATCATCCTTAGAATGAATTGGTTGATAGAGGGTAGACTTAAAAACAGCAAAAATGGCCACTAGGTGGTATGAAATACCTCGATTTCATCTGAAAATGGAAGGATGGCGTCATCTCACCAATAGGTGTCTATAATCCGTTAAGGACCTTTCAAGACACAGAGGTGAATGTAAAAAACTAAAATTGCCACTAGGGGGCACACTGGTGGTCAGATCCGTCTGAAAGTCATGGTCAACAGTTGTCAACATCATATAAATACACTTGTTAAATTTAGTAAAGATCGTGCAAACGGTTTAGGAGATACAGCAATGGGCGCAAACAAAACTGCCACTAGGAAGCGCCACAGTAGCCAAAGTCATCGGAAAATCATCATCAGCCGTCCTCTTCATTGTACGAATATACATGCCAATTTTCACAATCATCCTTAGAGTGGTTTGGTTGACAGAGGGGTGGAAACCAACAAGCATACTCGAAAACAGTAAAATTGGCCACTAGGTGGCGCAAACTACATCGAATACATCCGAAAACGGGAGGATGACATCATCTCAATACTAGATGCATATATGCCAAAAAACTAAATTTGCCACTAGGGGGCACACCAGTAGTCGGATCCATTCGAAAGTTCCCTCATGCTGTCCCATGCATGAAAGGAACACGTGCAAAATTTCATGAATATACCTCAAACGGTTTTGGAGATAGAACAGCGGACGCCGAATGGCATAATGCGTCCACATATAAATATGTGGGCGCATAAAAATTATTTTATCAAACTTGTCAACAATTTAGTAAACAGGAAAATTTTACTTTTTCCAATGTTTATTTAGCACAACTGTCAACAAGAAGCAAACAATGAAATTCAGTCATTTGTAACAATACAATCAGCTTTTGAAAGTTGGAAAAATGATGATTTTGCGATAATTTTTTAACAAATTTTAGGAGACTTTGTCATACACTGTTCTCAGTTTTGCAGTTTTGAATTTGAGCGCAAACAGAAAAACCAAGGCAACGCAGCTAAATGTTTTTAAAATGATAATGCACCAAATAAACAAAAGAATTTCTATATTTATTAGAAGTGTGTTAATACAAATTGAGGAAAGCTTGATAAAAACAAGACAACATTAAGTAGCTGTATACATGCAAAGGACATGCAGGATCCTAACATGAAACATTAAGACAAACTACTTGTTCTTAGCCTACAGTGGGCAAAAATATATAAAAGACATTATTCACTAGCGCTGGGCCATGGGGGTAGCAAGTTGAGGTTTTGCGTCATGAAAACGGTATTTTTTGTTTGCGTACATCATTTATCTTCAACTGGTGTGAGAATCTATAAGACAACTGGTAGCAAGCATAGGAAGGAGAAAATTATTCAGGGGCAAAATTTGTGAAACTGTGGCCCCTGTTCAACTGTTTTCGACTCCACCTCTGACATCGCTAATTTCTAAATTCCACATCATAACCAACTTCAAACACCCATTATCTGCTATTTTCTCCCCTGGGGTCTTTAGTCAATTTTCAATTGCGGATGCCACGAATGAAGGTATTATGGCTACGTTTTGAGATAAATTGCTATTATCACAGCAATACCACCAAGTCTCCCTGCTTCCTATGGTCCGCAACGGAACAGTTGCATGCATTCATTTTAATAATTTTGAATTTTGCATGATGAGGACAGAAGATGACATTCACAAAATGACCCAAAATTGCAGCCTATTTACACGTGTTAATACATGTTAGGAAAATTCGATTCAGTTACCATTCCAAAAAATTGAGATTTCCGGATATCAAGCAAGTCCATAAGGGAACATTGATGAGTATTCCAGAGAATGGTGATATAGCAACCAGATTACCATCACAACCCAACAGCTGTGAACTTCTGTATCAAGCACTAACAGTTGACGTTGAAAAGATAGCCCAGGGTAGAACATTGGATGCACCATCACCGTGTGTGGGAAGAATGATGAAATGCCAGGGGTCTGTCAACTAATTTTGGTGAGAAATCAAGCACTGGGTCATCTGGAACACTACCACAAGAGTCTCCTTTAACAAGGTTATTATGAAGATAAATGGCAACATGAAACAATCGAAGGCCTGATCTTAAAACTACAACCCTTGATTAACACTCAGTCATGGACAATAGGATCTCTTGATGGCTACAAATTTGATTTCAACGAGTGCTTTATTCAAATTTGAGATATCTGGGCTCACGAAGAACCGACAAGTTATGTGCTGAAAACTGAACTTACCGTAATCGTTCGGGTTAACGCCCATGCTCAGTTAACCGCCCATCCCCGGCTTTAGGTGGATTTTCGATTTAACCGCCCACTGCTCAGTTAAGCGCCCCCCTGCGATTTTTGAAGATTTCCAGTTAAGCGCCCACCTCTCGGTTAAGCGCCCATCCCCGACTTTTAAAGAATGAAGATTTAGCGCCTATTGCTAAGGAAACGCGCGATTCCCCGACTTTTAGAAAAAGATCGATCAAAATGATTGCAACGACGCCGGGACTCCGAGACGGTGGTTTAGCAATCTGAATTACAATACAGGTAACGAGTTATTGTCTTGGGTCATGAACTCACTTCCAAATATATTACTTGAACCTTTTTGTCACTTTATTTTCTTCCCTTGTTTGCAAAGTTTAAGAATGCCGCCGGCGTCAAAACCTCCGCTTTCAGCGACTTTGTCTGCCGCGCTGAGTTTCCATCTGCAGTGCACTAGATAAAACATATATTCGAAAAAATCAGGCCAGAGAAATGTGACAATGGTTTTGCCAACCCTCCAAATTCTATTAAGGTGGGAAGCTCTCGTATTTTGAACAAATCTCANTTAGGGAGCATCGAGCCGGGAAATATGGGAATAGACTTGACATTGCAGTTTTGGGGAACACTGGCAACGACGGAATATCGTAAAGAACTGGGTCTTTCGTAACAACAGCTTAAAAGTACATAGTCACGCCCGTTGTTGTTACTTCGTCGGACTGTCGCTATGTGTGACTGATTTGTAGTGGTGCACGTGCGCAAGTTCCCACACTTTGGAGTGCATGTTACCTTGACACCAACATGTGATTGACAGGTGACTCACACGTAGGCCCTACGTGCGTGCTGAATACCGCAACTATCTTTGGCCATAAAAAACGAGATGCATATTGAAAGAGGCCGTTATATTACTTGACGGCATTTCCAAGTCACGATTGTCAGCCGAGTGAGACATTGCGCGATAACAGCAGGACCGAACAGTGCCGCAGTGCGATATTACAAGTGATATGAATAGGATAATCTGGACATCTTGAATGAAAAATAAATGTTTTTCCACCACGAAGTTTGGTAAGGTGATCGTTTAGAAAAATGAATTGAAACATTTGCTGTTTCCTGACATTTTGTAACATATTTATGCAGTTGCTTGAAATTTTCTTCTTGATCGACTACTGGCTCGACCACTCCCGATCCTTGTCTTACTTCTTTGCATAGCATGTTTGGAGCAACGGCAAGAGAGCAATACCGGGCTGTCGAGATAAGACAGCTAGCCGCAGAACCATACGCTGAAAATGTCATTGAGTCACGGAGTGTCGACTATAACATCCCAAACACAAAAAAACAACAGAGTTAAGTTTTTCAAACTTTTATAACAACCAATTTTAAAACTGCTCTCTGACACAGAACTTGACAGCTACATATAGTACGAGACTGTAACCATAAATTTGATGACCTCTGCAACACGTGAAGCTTGCACGCGCGCACTTAAGCAGGGTCACATCTTAATTGAAACAGTTTTAATTCTAGTGGAGGCTGCGTGGTGACTGGTCGTCTGCGCACAGCAGGACGGCACGGGGCTATTACTCAGCAATTCTGTAAATTTAATAGTGAATGACTAATCTGAGGGCAAGAGAACCTTTGTTGGGATCATCTACTGTATTTTCACTGTCATTTGGCAACGTGACAATAAAGCTCTTTGAAAAGGGCTACGCGTTCCGAGTATGATTGTCGTGTCGGGATTTAGATCACCAGGTAAGATTAACCGCCCAGGGCGGTTGTCTGTCGTAATAAGCGCCCATGTTCGGTTAACTGCCCATCCCCTACTTTAGCTGGATTTTCGATTTAACCGCCCACTGCTCGGTTAACCGCCCTCCCCCGATTTTTTGGATTCGCCAATTTAACCGCCCAGGGCGTTAACCCGAACGATTACGGTAAAAGCCTGATACGGCGCCAAAATGACTATTTTAACATCTAAAATACAAAACATCAATTGAAAATAAGTGTCATAGCATACCCCAGTCATTAATGACAATACAGTAGCCCCATCGCGAACCCCATTTAGCGCCAAAAAAACTGAGATGGCGCTTGCACTAATCAAAGCCTGTAACATCATTGTTACGAGTTTGGCTTTCACCGTTGTATTGGAATCAGCGAAGACTGGCAATTTAATTTAGAACAAAATACAGGGAAAATCAAGGAAACACGTTAATTGTTCATTTGATGTCAATTAATATTTTAATTGATCCAAATCATTACCTTTAGAACTTTTTATGCAAATATTTAGCACACATTCTAATACGGCCAGTATGGGAATCCACGGGAGGGTGACTGGGTTCGCCGAAACAGCCGGATAAACGAAACACTTTGTTACAATTTAGGCAATTTCACAATTTTTATTACAGTGTAGTTTGTTTGATACAAAAACTTTGATGTTAGGAAGTTTGCATTCATGTCTTCTTGAAGTCAAAGGTGTGAACGCTGCGTGATTCCAATATGGGCCACTGTCGAGTGTGTGCCCCATATTGAAATCGGCGGCAATACGCCATTTAATTTGGTGCAAAATATGTGGAAATGTTACAACACATATCAGCTTGATCCTTTCGTACAAAGCAATTAAATTTGAATTCATTGAAAATTTTATATTAGAAACTCAATAGTTCAGTTATTTTAGAAAAATCCATCAGATTTTCAAAACACTCATACAGTTACCAAAGATACACCCATGGCGTACTTTTGGGTGGGCCTGTTTTTGGAAATCCCTGGTATGTGTTTGATTAAATTGAAACACCAATAGCCGTTTAAAGGATTTTATGACAGGTAACGGCTGAAAATTTTTGGAGGAAACTTAATAGGAACTTACCCGGTATCAAAACATTAGGATTTCTCAGGAACAGATGCAACATAACATTAAATTCTAGGAAAAAATGCAGGAAGTCTACCGTAGCTAACTTTATTTTTAATTAAGAAATATGAGAAACTTATGACCAGTAGCCAATATACATTGTTGGTAGAAGTTGCTGCACTGTCTCAGGTGAGTGGAAAACCACATTCTTACAAGAGGACAGCAGGAAATTCTTTACCATTGAAAGAGATTGCACGGTTATGGAGAAATGATGAGTAAATGGAGAAAATATAATTATGCATGTACAGTAGCATAAAGCCAAGATTTCTAGCTAAACCTGTGTCTGAACATCAATGGACACAAGCCTGGTACACAGTGGTAGTGATATAGATGAACCCCTTGAAATAACCAGAGTGACGGTTCTTTTCCTTCATTTTCACCAACACAATGGTCAGTTTCACCAACAGCCAGTTGAGAAATGCACTGACAGTGGCCTATATCTTAGGCAGGACACTGGTACACTCTCTAAGGAAGCTAGCTTCACCAAGACTATTTGTTTATAACATAAACCATGCTAATGGTCATCAGATGTGTACCATCAGGAAGAGATAACCAGGAAGGTACCATGCAATTCAGTCATTGATGAAAGTCCACAGAGAGTGAACCCATAACATTGTAATGAAAGCACTCCGAGGAGCGAAACTTGGCAAAATTAACCCAAAAAACACGTTAGAGATGACGAGAAAAGACGACGACAGAGATGATGACGAAGATGACAGCTATGACGACGATGGTGGCGATGATGGACAATGCAAGTTATGATATCATTCATATGACGAACGTAGAGGTCAGAAATCACTAAGAAATAGGCTACAGTTTTGAGCGACACTTGGCGAAATTAACTGAAGACGATGTCGGAGATGATGACGAAGATGACGAATATGATGATGGTGGTGGCGATTATGAACAACATCATAACATTCATATGACGAACTTAGATATCATAAATCAATAAGAAATAGGCTACAGTCTAGATCAATAGAAGCTAAACCAACATCAATGCTACAAGAGTGCTCAACAAAGGAACAGCGTTATCAGAAAATCTCAAATAACTCGAAAAGTAGACGTCCTAGCAAAAAATGAAAAACATCTTCTGAAAGCCCGTTCAAAACTCTATCTAAATTGATAATATCACACAATTCCATGAGTTTTTCTAAAAAAGTGAAATTTTGCGTTTTTTTTAATTTAAAGACAAATATCTCGAAAATGGTAAGTCTGAGAAAAAAATTTGAACGAGTATACCTTAGAGAATCCACATGCAAAAATTCACGTCATTTCCTCCTCCCGTATAAATGGCACTTCAGCACGACTGAAAATGGGTCAACATGCGCCAGATCCGCCATTTTGAAAGCAACTTCCGGTTTTTTGGCTTTGTTTAATAGCAAGTCATAAAAAACTAATAACTGCAAAAATTCAAAGGAATTGGCCCTATATTGCGCCCTCTACAGGAGAAAACGTTTTTTGCCCGAAATCGAGGTGCGCATGCGCGAATGCCAATATTTCCGCCATCTTTGAACGGAAGTAAACAATTTCCGATACACATGTAGTGCACATCCGGTCCATTGATTGTGCTGAGTTTCAAATGTGTACGTAAAAAATTGTAGCCTCCAGAAGCCTTTGAATCTTAAAATCAAAACAAAATAGCCACCACAGCCGCCATCTTGGATCCGATTTGAAGAAAAACAATAGGCTTCCAGTACTTCAGGAACTACGTGTTATGTGTAAATTTCGTGATGATCGAACGAAAATTGCGACCTGTATCGTGCGAACAAAAAAAAGAGCAATATTCTTGGCGAAATTTATTTCATGATACGGGTCCATCACAGCTGAGGCATTCGTTATACCAAAACATTTCAGTATTCCATGGTGAGCAGCGATAGATAGTATACATAAAAATGAGAAAATTAATAAATGAAATCCTCAAAGATATTAAGATTGTCTTAAGGTTATATAAGGAATCGAGAAAAAAAATCTCAATTAGGCAAACTTCGGAACAACATATCTCAGAGATGGCTTACTGTGTTCATATAAATTTTCAGATATCATGCTTTATGCACTGTTCTCTACTACATTGTTAGGAATTGCTTTTTAAAAAAATATCTTGTTTCAGAAAACCGTAACAGCGTTTTTGCCAACTCGTCTTAAACATTTATATCAAATAAAATTTGACCCTGGTATTGATATCATTGCTTTGTTATCAATGTGCCCTTCGTCTGTGCTAAATCTGACTAAAAAGACATGGTCACATGACCAAATTAATGTTCGATTGGTATAGAGTCGACCATTACAATCTGAAGGTGTTCTACTTTCATAAATCATATACTTTTACCAAGTCAATATCTATAGCATTTTAGATATCTGGTGAAATAAGCAGACATATCAATAAGGCCTTACATAACATTACAGAAATCTAATATGACCACTAGGTGGCATTGCAGCAGTCCAAACCATCTAATTATCAACACCGGTCAGGCTTACCATATAAGAAACTCTGACAGTTCTACAAGAGGTTTGATACAGAAAGTGTGCACAGTAATGAAATGTCACTTTGGGGCACAGCAGTCAGAGCTATCCAAACATGGACAAGTACAATTCTCTTCTGGATAAAATCTTATCTGCCAAATTTCACGAAGATCCTACTCCAGACTTGGTAGATATTGAACTAAAAGTGTCACTAGGGATGCAAAAACAGAACCAAAAGCACAGAAATTGCCACTTTGGGCAACAGAACATGCCACAGTGGGGCAGGTGATACCTTTTTTGTTATAGAAACGCAGTAATGTTAATTTTCATGAGGCTCCACCACGGAATTTGGTAGTTCAAGAGAAAAACAGCAAAAAGTAAAGCTGCCCCAAGAGGGTACACCAGTAGCTGGACAAGTATTAAAAAATAAACTCCAACCAAATTTCTCTACAATCCTTTAAACAACTTGGTTGATATTGAGGCAGTTGCAATACATGAAACTACCACAAGGGGAAAGCAGTTGTTGCGTTTGTTCATAAATCAATGTCAGCCACTAAAAATGTCAATTTCCAAAAACTTCATAGAAGCAGGGATAAATAGAGGTGGTCTCAAACACTGAACATCAAACTATTAAAATTGCCACTAGGGGGATCACAGCATGACAAAGACCTCCCAAATTTGTTGGGTGACATCCCCTAATTCATACAAACACAGCTGCCAAATGCCATAGATCCATCAACAGGACATGCCAGACAAAAATAACACAACAAACTAAAATTGCCACTGGGTGGGACAACAGTAGCGGAATCTCCTCTATCATCATGTTCATCCGATTACGCCCNCCCCCCCCCCCCCCGCAAATATCTAGAAGATCCTGTGAGGAGACATAGCTATGCACACCAGACTGACGCATGCACCCACATATGTATATGTGGGTGCACAAAAAATGAAAATTGGCTAGTATGAAAAACTAAAAGCAACCCGGCCCATTAAACAAGACTTACATTTTATCTAAACAACTTCAAGTTGTAGAAGAACAACATATATCTATAACTACCAATGATAAAGTTGTGACAAGGCTTGTAGCAGAATAAAAGCAATAGCCATCATATTGAGGGGAAGCATTCCGTCTGACAACAGTAGCGACTCACCTTGGCTGATTTTTAGCCTCGCTTAGCGAAAGCGGAAATGCCTCTCTACAGGAAGTCGAAATGACAAGCCATATTAAAGGACACATAAATATACTAGTTATATTTTGCAGATTTCATTTAAGGTTATCTAAGACCTTAATAAACGACCACAACTCTGAAGTCAAATATCGAAAAAAATGCTATGTCAACCATTAAAAATATATATTTTCTGAAAGGAGAAAGGTCAAGGACTCCAAAAACATGTTTCTTACTACTGTGTCTTTATTATTGTCATGCGACCACATTTTTAAGTCAAAATTCTGGGTGCAAGAAAGGCACATTCATGGTAAAATAACCGCCCCCCACCGATTCTGCTAAACTTTTTTGAATGAAAACATTACGTAATGTCTCAAAAACCCTGTTAGGAATTTTTGACAGTTCGGGTTTTATGCTAAATTAACTCACAAAACGCAAGGCATTAATTGTGAAAAAATAGCGGTCTTATTCATATATCGCTCGGTACGAGAAAACAAGGCATTTTAAAGCAAGGTCCTAACAGGATTTTTGAAATGCAAGCAGTCAGCAGTGCCATATTGTCAGTTGCCAATGCTTGGTGAAAGTGAAAACTGAACTGCCAACTAACGCAAGGCACTGAAAGACAGATGCCAGACTAAGTGTAGTCCATGCTAAAACATGTCAAAACAATTTGGACATGGATGCAGACAGGATGGGTTGTTTTCAGAAATGCAGCTGGCCAGGTAAATTGTAAGTACAAAAGCTCAGTTGCTCAACTGAAAATTCTAAACAAAAACAATAGGCATGAGACAAGTTCAAAATCATTTTAAACGAGGATCTGTTTCGTTAAGTTCACGTGAGTACAAATATGTTTTTCTAGTGCTACATGGACAACTAATAATTGGTTATGCTGGCAAGGACACAAATAAAGCCCCTGAAAGCACTAATCCCAAGCAGGGCTATCACTCACGGGTGTTTTGGATGACAACTGCGGATTAGAAAGAAACATAGTCAAGATGTGACAAGCAAGGCAAGCGGTATGAAAGACATCCATTTCAAGCAACGCTCCACCAGGAAAAACATGTAGAAAATGTACAAGCTGTCCCAGTTGAGTTGTGATAGGCTAATAAGTTCAATGACTCAGATTTGACGATCAAAGGTTTTACAAGAGCAATGTTAAGTCTACTATAAATCCAATCCGTGTATTCCAAACTTACAGCAGGAGCTTAGCAGATTAAACAATCTAATAAACAGCAGAGATACCTTAACTAGAAAAATAGAAAATGCCTCAAATGGGGTGCAACGATAGCCATTCAAAAATTGGAGAATACCAACTTTTCACTCACAAAAGCACTGTGAGCGTTCATATGCATCCACAGTGCATTGTAAATGGTATGTTGCCAGGGCTGCTTATGATCTTGAGGTTCAATTTGACAACTTAGGGTAGTAGACTACATTATTGTGCTCTTCCCAGTAGGGAAATATGTGTCAAGTTTCATCATTATCCTAAAGAACGGTTTGACCGATAGAGGGATGGGTTCCAAAAACTAGACTTCAAAATGATGGCAATGGCCACTTGGTAGGGTACTAAGTTAAATCTATCTGAAAATGGTAAGGAGTCATCGAGATAATCCGACAAGGAAATCTAAAGATCCAAAGGAAAAAAGAAATAAATTGCACACAGTCATATCTGTCTGAAAGTCCATCATCTGTTGTTACCTTCATAGGAATAAATTTGCCAAATTTAAAAAAGATCCTAAAAGGGTTTAGGATAAGCAATATGAGACTCAAAAATTATTCAAAAGCTGTAACTAATGGACACCATAGTACTCGAAGCCGTATGGAAATTAATGTCAACCCTGCTCTTCTTAGTAGGAACATGTCAGCCAAGTTCCATAATAATTCTTAGACTTTGATGGATAGAGAGGCAGTCGCCAAAAATTGAAAACTGTAAAAATGGCCACTGGGTAGCGCAGAAAACATCAAATCCATCCGAAAATGGAAAGGCGTTGTCATATCCTTAATAGATACCTATTTGTCAAACTTTAAGGCAATCTGCCTTAGAGCTCCGAAGAAACAGAAGAACAAATAAAAAATAAAATTGCCACTAGGGAGCACAGAGATTGACGGATCCATCAAAAAATTTGCTCATAATGTTCCATACGCCAACAAAATTTCACAAACATCCATCACGGGATTTGGAGATACAACAGTGAACGCCAGACGGACAACCAACTAGACGAACAACGGCATAATGCACACACAAACATATAATTATGTGGGTTCGTAAAAACAGCGTTTCTGTCAAATTTTTGTTGAAGTGACATCATTGCGCCCGGCCAATAATTGTTTCTACTTTCCCAGTAACGAGTGGTCACGATTACGAAATCTTGCCTGTCAAGATTTTGACGAGATTTAGCCAAAATTGAGACAGATTCTAGTACAAAATAAATGATAATTCAGTCGTGGTTTGCAGCTGAGAATACTTGTAAAGAACACAACAACAACGAACATGTGAACTCCAACACCAAGAATACAAAAGTGCCGATGGACACTGCGGGTAAATACAGCAAGATTCAAGCGTCGCTGTGTAATTCGGGCCGGCCCTTCTGTTTACATTTTATCCACTTGTTTGTAGCATTGTTTGTTACAAAACTTTCTAAGGCGGCTTTCAAGCGAGTGGTTTCGAAAGCCTAGCTAGTCTCATAGCATTCATTACACAATGAAGCTGCTCTGACTTGTAATATTGTAATTAATAGGTCACACTACTGTAGTGCGTCCTGTTGACTGTCAATGTTTGCGGGCTCTCCGATAGCAAAGAAGTAATCCATAAATAGATGAGACTAATCCTCGTTTACTTTAATCCAAGTCATACATAAAACAAAAATCGTAAGAATATATAAATTTCATGAATGTATACTTCTACACTATTGCTTCATATTCTTTCAAGAGTTCTTAATCAATATTCCGTAATACTGATGATCTATACACTTCCAGTTCACAGTTTTCGAAGCTTCTCTTGGCCTTGGTTACATACCTATTCCAGTTGATCTTTTGAGAAGAAACCAGACAGTTTTATTATCGTGCAGACGAAATGGAGACACACACGGGTCATAATACGCCCACGAATCGTTTGAGCAGAATATCTTGAGATTACCACGCCAAATTTTCCTTCTCAATAATCAGCTCGTCTCATATATCTAAGGTATATTAAGCGCTTATCTTTCATCTTGCATGGCCAGTAAAAGCTGTTTTCTGAATGTTTTGTACATTGAAAAAACTGAGTAATCACTTATAGAAATACCAGCTCCTCTTGTATTCTTAGCACTTCAAATGACAAGCTGCTTTCACTTTTAACTTCGAGAGTTACCAGGTTATCAGTTTCTTAGGACCCAAAAAGTTCAAAGCATGGTTTAACACAATACCACTCATATCTATATTTAAGTTATCGCTCAGCACTTCCCTTACCTTATGTTTTACTTGGTCCCTCAGGATGAACAACACCACATTTGTTGGGTTGACGCTGCCCCTCAATATTATCTATTCTTATTTCATGATAGCCTAAGTGTTTTCAGAGCAGAATCATTTCTTCTTGTCGATTGTATGCAAGTTACACCTGGCCATGTTAACGGATCTTAGAAGTGACGTCCACTGTATTTATTTCTAATTTATTATGCTTGTTGTTCTTGTTTTTGTTGTTCATCGTTGTTATACAGTGACACGATACTCTGAAGAATGTGTGGTCTCAAACCAATAAGCACAGTTCTTGTCCGTCCTTCCAATTTTTTTGGGAAAATCCCCACTTTTAATTTGTCCTTTCCACTATCCATCAGTGTTTCACCATGTATGACCCCACCAGCCATAACTGGACAGGATACTATAACTACTAATTCCATTTTTTAAAAATACACTTCCAGACCTTTACATACACTAGACGGCACTTATAATGTGCGACACAATGACCAAAAGTGCAGTCCCTCCACTCAGTGACAATTATCTGACCTCAGCGTCCAAACATTGGATGAGACACTGGCATCATTTCCAGAGAAAAGACCTGAACTGATCTAACCCAAAATTTGATATACAAAACAAATCCACAGACAGGTACACTTCTTCTTTGCAAGTTCCTTTAAAGCGACAGACTTCAGGGCTGACAAGAGCATGCTGTCTTGAGAATTCAATTTCTTGGTCCTCAGTACTCAATGCTTAGGACTAAATACTTTAAAATCAATCAGTGAGTATAAATTGTAAATTTTCCCAGAATTCACCATTACCCAAAATTCAAGGCAGCATAAAAACTTAGAAGGCAACCAATGATTCTTAACTGGAGAAGTAAATTAAATGCAGTTGCTCTCAAGAAGACAATCTCAAGTAACTGAAACAACACAAAGTAAGAAACCAATAAAACTGTTTTGAAACAGTCTCAGACTGTTTGTTTTACAGATTAATTGACCATGCCCAATCATGGCAAAACTAATTTCACCTCAAGTCTACGTCCAAAACCTGCAAAACTCAGTCAAACGAAGTCAGAGCGCACTGCAGTACCAGCTGAAGTCCCTCAAGAATGATGAAAATATAATTGCGATAAGAAATTCTACTAAATCCAGAACGCATTCCAATAAATAGTACAAGAAGTTTGGTTGTCCTCTACCCAAGTAGACAGAACTGCAGTAATACCTGAAATAACGCGACTGGCTTGACTTGTGCTTCTCCATAGCATCCAGTGAACCCATCCCCCGGTACTTTTTGAGCCGAACACCATCAGCAAAGAAGTATTCACCCGGTGCCTCTGTGGTCCCAGCAAGCATTGAACCCATCATGACTGGAAAATAACAAAATGCAAACTCTTACCAAGCATCACACCAAGATATGTAGTGGATTGGTGTGCTGGTACTCTCTGACGCTAGGACAACTGTATTGCTGCGCATTTAGGACCATGCGCCTATACTTGCGATGCTTCGCAATCTTTTTTACCCAAGTGGTTCGCATATTGCCACATGCATTTAATAAGTTTCGCATGTAAGCCCAGGTAATGTCCCCTGCATAGGCCCATACAATAATTTGCATATAGGCGCACACATTTTGACTACTGCTGGGCTTCCTAAATTTGGTAAAAAGTTTTTAAAATGTGTTACCATATTGTCATGCCGTTAGACCTAGGGGCCTATATCCGAAACAATGCTTTTTTTCGCGGTCTTTTTACCCAAGTGGTTTGCATGGGCTTCAGTTTTGCATATAAGCACAGTTCTGCACAGAGACACCTATGGGCCTAATGGCTTGGCAATACAGTACAACAACGTGAAAAACTCATACTAACAAAATTTAATACCCAGCATCATGCATACAATTACAGATGTCTGTTGTTAGTCCATGGAACCAAATAAATATCAAATCAATCTTCAAGACTACAAGGCAGGGGCCACTAGCCATTAGTTACCACTCGGTGTTTAATGTGTGCTTATAGTTCACCTTCAAAATGAGGCAACAGTTCTTACAGTACCTGGTATTTTGGGAAGAGTGGCAAGTATTCTCCTCCCTGCTAACAAAGTTGTGGCCCAGATATGTAAAAAGACAAGACTTGGAAACAATATGCACACTGTAGCGACTTGACATACAAGCAGAACACGAGTGATTGCCTGTTGATAAGTGTAAGTCCCTATCACTACATACTGTACGCCAATGTTCTACTTACTTTTTAATAAGAACCCCACTGAAAACAACTTACCTGTTGAGGCGCCCAGTGACAGGGCCTTAATAATGTGTCCAACTGTCTGAATGCCCCCATCAGCGATGACCGGAATGCCAAATCTACGCGCATACTCGGCAACACGGTACACTGCTGTGCCTTGAGGTCGGCCCACTGCCATCACTGAAACAAAAACATAAACGTTCACGTCATACTCTTTCATCCTTCTTTCCTTAAACTGACGATAACCCCACCTTCAGGATATCAAAGAAACTATCATTCATTATTAGACTAGTATAAATTTGATCCTTGAGAGATGAGTGATTATTTCTGGGTTAAGGAAGGTCAGTTCAGTAGTGCCTGAGGTCATGCTAGGTGACCAGCTATAAAATGCCAACGTATTGGGGCCATAACAAACTATTAGTTGTTCCCAAGCTCAGGATTCATCTTTTATGTGAATTAGGAGCAAGTGAAAAGCAATTGTATTATGGTGAATCATCCAACAAAAAGATTTTTATGTGTACAAGTCAGTTTATAACCTGTTTATACATTTTTGTTCGTAGCTAAGGTGTATACTGGAAAATGATGGTGAAATCTACGGAAGTTGTCTTGACAGTCCAAACGACAAGAAACATCAGTATCATCTCCGAATCTCGGGCCATACTGTATGTGGCAAACATGTCAAGAAACTGACTAAAGAGGAAAACTGGTTTTCTGACTTGGATTCGGAGATTCTTTAAAAATTATAATTTTTATCAGGCAAAGATTGCAAAAGGCTAAGCCCAATTTCCAGTCATTTTTATGTGAGGTATGTGATAATCACAACCTGGAAAAAATTATTTACAATTATGAATTGGAACCCGAGAGATTCCAGGCAAGGTGGTCTTCTTTTTTTGCCAAGCAACTAGCTTTTATAGGGTTCGATAATGTTCCCAATTTGTTTTGATGTACACTTAACTAGATTTCACATTGATGTACAACTATGTACTGGTTGGTTGAATTAATAAATGTTTCATTCGTGAAAAAAAAATCTCAGCATCAGGCATCTGACATCAACATGGTTGGTGAATTGATCAGGTCAGATATTTAATACACTGTGGTGATCAGGTGCATTTTCATTAAAATTTCAAATGATAAAGTGCTGAAAATAAACTCTTTAAATTTAATAGACATAAAAAACAATTTTGACCACTAAAAACGATTTAGAATTAATTTTTTCCAAAAGCAACAAAAGTAGTTTGATGCAATCTTTTTATCAGACATCACTTGTCCTCAAACACCTTTAATCACAGTCACCACATGTAGAGGGTATCAATTTTTGATAATTATCCATTCTGTAAAACAGATAACAGTCAATCTATTTATGCTTGATAATTGAATTGATGAAGACTGATCTACCATTTTACTTTCAATGAATCCGATAGCACTAAGAGAACTCAGAAATGACAAACTCATATACCAACCAAAGAAAGAGACCAATGCTGTGTACCTCGGTTCAGAATATACATACATAATTGACACTTTTAAGAAGAAGGCGACTGTTTAAGTGTTAATTTTTGATAAACTTACAACTTTCAAGTAAACATAAATAAATCTCCAAGCGCATTAAAACTCACTGGATTCTAATTAATTATGCGTGTCTCATTCTGCAAGTGACGTTCGAGGCACAAGTCAAGCAAAAATGATGCAAGGCTCGTTTTTTTTAAAAACTTTTCTTGGGAAATCATGACTTCTCAAACTTTGCTTACCCTTCCTTAAATACGCCTTTGTGCAGCTTTTGAAAAAGAAACTCCGGACCTTGACTGATATTGAAGCGGATGTGCATTTCTTTTTTCATTCGGCGAGCGCAGGTCTCAAAATAAGTCAGGGTACATACCACAACTTACATATGCTTTTCAGGCATTATATGTCACCGTTACTATCACTGCTCACTTCTTGTTCCTCTTTTTCAAACCACCTCTCAGAGTTCTCCCACAAACCCCCCTACAACACCATGGCTAATCGACCAACTATACAGTTTGGAACAAACCACACCTTCCTGTGTTATGCAGATGGAGCCACTTCCCATGCCAACTCTCAGTGCGTCCACGCCAGCATCAATAAGGTTCTTCGCCTGAGCGGCCGTCACCACTAAATAAAAAAATAAAACGAACGTCAAACCAGTATTTAATTGAAAAGTGATTTTTCTACTACAAGCCAAAAGTAAATGGATCTAAAACAAAATGGAGACTGCTATAAGCTTACCGTTTCCGCCGATAACCTGTAGATGCGGGTATTTATTCTTCAACGTTTGGATCATCTTGATTTGGAATACAGAATTACCCTGAGAAGAGTCCTGGAAATGCAGAGAAATAATTGAGTTAAATTTACAAAAACAACTAAATATTCTTACCGGTGAAAGCATTAATAACAAAATGTCAGTCGCCAGTTTCAGGTAGTCTGTTTCAGCTTGCACCGTCCATGTCCAGAGACTTAATATGACTATTTAATACTACAAGCTAAATAGCATAGCAAGGCAAAAAGTCTCCAAGACTGCTCGACAGAATGTAGCAAACTATATGCCCCAAAAACAGTGCTCCAGGACTCGATTAATAGACTTTCGGCATAAAAGTGAACTTAGTTAGATCCTTTTTTGCAAGCCTTCGACTTGAAGCAACTAAACAATAACTCATCACCGTTTCAATTTTCAAAAAGATACAAAGACCAGAACCAATTTATGGCCTAATAGTTAGTTGCATCTTCGTGTGTGTGTGTACCTGTGTGTATCCTGGTTATCTGGACAAAAACTTAGACAAACTGAGATCAGAGTAACAGGAGTCATTTTTATTGCTGCTTTTCATCGCAAAAAAAACAGTTACGCAGTCTTTTAATATACTTCACCTGCTTTGGGGGGAGGGGGGGTTCAACATGTTTTAACGATGTCACTAAGCGATACTAAAACATTCAACTTTTGCCTTTCAGCATCACAATTTTTAAAACATCAAAAGTGTACGCTACCAGCAAGCCCAGACATCTTCCCTCCAGTGTGTGAAATGGTGATAGTAAATGGTCTCAAAGTCTGTTGGGCCTATATTCCCTCACACGACCTACACTCCCCTGAGATGCGAAGGTCAGTAGTAAATAATAACTTCCTCTTAATTGTGGAATACGTCAAGTTTTGTTGAAAAAACGTAATTGGCATCTAATTTTTTCACTTCAATAGCAGATATCTTCATTCATGTTTTTAGCATACCTACTTCAGGGTTTTACTATTTCTTTGTCACAAGTCAAGCACTTATCAACATTTTTGTACTCGCTGCCTTGAAGAAGAATCGCATGCCAAGATTTTTCTTGTATTATAATTCTTTATTCAAGTTAATCACCAACTGTTAAGGTTTTGAGAATAGCTGCCACTTGTCTTTTAAGTATGGCAGAGTAAAGTTATTGAAATACAAAAACCAAGCATACTTTTTATAACTTTGTTTATGTCCTACAATGTAAGTGTTTCAAAAAATATATTGACAATTTCAAGTCATAAAAAATAAAAAGATGATCCAAAAGATTGTACATTTTCAATTATTGCTTAAAATACTATAACGGTTTAAGAAACGTTTACTTAACTCTGTTTGATTAAGACAGCTAAACAAAACAAATCCTTAGGCCTTAACACTGACTGCTAGACTACCCAAGGTTCAACAACCAATTTCACAAATTCCCAGCAAACACCAGATGAGGTCGATGCCTCGATTTCAGAGGACTAACTGGAAGCCTTTGAGAGGAATGGGTCAATATATTGTGTATGTGTAACAACCAAACCAGAACCAAAGTCTTTATTTTCCATTTTATTGAGGTTCTACTAACCAGCACTACTGCATCCACTCCAGCCTGTACAAGTAGCTCCACACGATGGTAGTCATCCTGATGAGTGCCCACAGCTGCACCAACCAACAGCTGCTTCCTGGAAAATGGACATTACCACAATGTGAGGCCATCAGCAGAATCTTTATCAGGTACTCAAAAGGTGGCGCAGGGCACACGTTTCTTGGAACTGACAAATAACAACCAAGGTATAAAATTGCAGTTTCATAATAAATGGACCAGGACAAATGTACTGCCAGCTGTGTATTACAGTGGAGAGAAATTAATGGAACAAAGTTGTATTGTTACAAATAGTGAAGACAGTATTAAAACTTTTATGTGGAGTTGTATCGTAAGTAAAGCAAATATAGCATTTGGTATTTAGTTGTTATCCCAGCACATTCACTAAACTTTGAGAATGCGAATATGTTTCAACGTTTTCTTATACCCAAAAATGTGATCATACCATTTCAAACTTTTGTCAATCCAAACTCAAACTTGCTTAAATGTCTTAATATTTTTGACAGTTTTCCCTTAAATTGAAGGTGTACTCTGACTTAGGCAAGCATTTAATGAGAACCCTTTGTTATTAATTTAGCTTTCACAGAGTATTTGATATGGGAGACCCACTGGCTAACATTTTAGAGTTCCTCATTCCACAGACTGGAAGTTGTCAATACTTTGAGGCATAACGAAATCTGCTGTCATCAGTAAATATTGCAATATTGATTTTGTGACAAACTGCGATATATCATAAAGTAAGATAGATAATTCATAAACCAGTCCCTGACTTCCTCCTTGGATACACCAAAATTGCACAACTTTCTTGAGAGAAAATCATCGTTGACCGTATCAGAGATTTGCATGGATGTTCATACTCTGCATTCTCGCCCTGGCAGTTTTTTTGTTAAAGATTAAGTTCTTTCCAGTCCTTGCAAGGCCATCATATCTTAACTGTACTTTAACACGATCAACAAAAACAGATTGTATCTGTCAGTTTAACTACAATATAACTGGCATGCAGAAACAGTATTAGCGATGTAGTTAATGTAGTTAATGTAGTTAATGTAGTTAATGTAGTTAATGTAGTTAATGTAGTTACTAAATATTACTTCTCATCCTTTGAGGCAAGAGGGAATTCTCGATTCTTCTTAAGATCTGTCCTTGCAATGATGGAAACTAATTCCCCCTTCTCATTGACGATAGGTAATTTACCTGTCAAAATAGAAAAACAGTGAAAATGCACACGTGAATGAAATGTTACGTCATAAAACATACAGTAACTACAAACTGCTCGCCAAATTCTAAACATCTGTACGGTGTGCCAAGAAATCATTACCGTCTATCGTTAACATTTTTCAAATAATCATTAACAACTCATTAAAATCCAACTGATCACAAACGCGTTGCACTTACGGCTTCATAATGAAGCATTTATCTGATGTTAACTTTATAAAATAAAACCAAAGCAGTTCATTGATATACGCCCAAAACGTGCATAGCATACAGCGCATATACAAAGGACGACTATTAATTTCAACAGTCCTACTAAAGGCAAAAATCAGGGACGCAACTAGGCTTTGAAAAATGGGGGGGCCCAAATTCGTGACAATGATGAGTCGCACAAAGCACGATTCTTAGGCACTGAAGGGGGAGGTCGAGAGGAGGTTTCCCCTCAGGGAAAAATGGAATTCGTATAAAAGATTATTTATCCTTGCATTTTAGCACACTGCTTGCATGTTTTTTTCTTATTCAAATGACGGCATAAGAAGGAAACTAAACAAACATGAAAAGGGTTTCCTCTATTCAAGATGTGTGCATTGTCACCAGAGTGCAGAAAAATAGAGATGTCTTTTTTGCAAGATAATCTGTGCAGAGCGGCGGGTTGAGACAAATAATTCACAGCACGACTTCAGAACTCAATGTATCTTGAAGCTCTCATAAGAACAGATGTGTATTATTTTATCGCAGCTGAACAAGATAATTTAATCTTATGAGAAAACAATGAAGTTGTATTCGAAAGGACAGGAAGAAATTTCATTTCCTTGAGTACATGTGTTTGTCAACGTTTCATTACGCCACGCAGTACTACAATTCAAAAGCCTGCAGTGAACAATAGAACAGATAAATTCACAACTTAGGCTTTCCAGTGCTCAACACAGGTGAAAATCTACACTCGAAAATAGCAGTGACGGCATATTTGTATTCGTACTTGTATTCCTGGATTTGGCGGCTAAAAACAAGTCTGGTTTGAAATTAGTGCTCGTATATTTGCTTTTTCCACTTGTATTTCCACGCGTTTTACTTGCAATTTGGTGCCACCTGGAGTTTGACTACGGATGTCGCCAAAACATTGTTTTGAGTGTCATCTACAGCGCATTATACATGAACACTTCGTTAAAATTGACTTACCAGACACAAAGTCAACCACAGTCTTTCATATGCTACAAATTTATTATTAAAAAAAATTTTTTGTTCTCTCGCACTTTTAAGAGCGGATTCCCGGTCTGCTTCGCAGACGAAGTGACAGAGATCGTGCATGCGACTAGCTGACCTATTTTTTTCCACATATGCCACTCTGCGGCATAGAAGCAAATACTCAAATCACCCAATTTGATGGAATTCTGCACTACATTGAAATATTTTGAGGCTTTTAATTTCATGCAAAGTTAGCCAATGAACATGTAACCAATATTAGTCACACTTTTTTTTCTTGTGAAGTTTACACTGAATCACTCTCATGCATCAATGTACGTCATTCAGCATGGGCAGATTTTTTTGACACAAGTTTTTTATTCATTTGTTAGAGTTGCAGCGGAACAGCGCAAACAAAGTGAGGAAGTTTGCATTTAGTTTTATCTGGTTTGCATGCTCAACGACATTGAAGACATTTGTACGGCAAGTCAGTCCTAGAATTTTGGCGGGTATGGTCATTTTTTCAACATGTATTTTCTCCTATTTCAAGTTGGCTGCTCTGTTGAATACTTAGTGCCGATTCAAATTCCACATCCGCAACAAGCATTAGGGGTGTGGCATATCCTTTGAGCTTTGGTTCTGTGTACTTCAATTTCAAAGATTGAGAGTCCACGTAGTGCTTGATGCAACATTTCTTGAAACTCGCCATATGCGTGGAATTCTGTTTGAGGTCACCCTAATGTCGCAGAACTGGGAGGTATTCCCCTAAAAATATGGCTGCCAGTATTTGCCGATCACCATTGTGAACAGCTTATTATTTAAAATGACTTATTCTTATTAAAATGACATAGGCAGAAAATTGAATTTTAGGCCTAAAAAGCGAGGCCCCCTATGCCTATGTCATTTTAATAAGAATAAGTAATTTTGAATAATAAGCTGTTTGTGATATTTATGGTAGGAATTCATGGCAGTAGTCTTTAATCACGAGTTGTGTCTGAATATTTATCGAACTAAAACAATGGATTGTAGGTTTCAATAAAACTTATTAATCAGAAATTTTAAAATTCTTCGCTTGGACATCGTTTTCGCCGAGGTTGTCTTGAAACGAGCCGTCTTTTTTCTGTCGTGGCCGTCATTCATTAAACTGACTGTACCAATGACGGCTGCTAGACAAGCCAATGTTATTTACCTTTTTTGCTTTTTTGCAATATTGAATTAGCCTCATGGAGCGTGACGTCTGCCGCAGCCACAATCAAGTCCTCCCGTTTCGTCATAACCTGAGACAATACAATAAGAATTTCGCATGAATCTAAACAGCCCGATGCACTAACACTTAGAGTATCGATATGCAACCACTGTATGCATTTCATGTAGCAAAGATACAGGAATGATCATTATATCTAAACAATTTTGGTAGAGGGCGTAATACTAGAGCTGGCTACCAAAAAACAAAACTGCCACTAGGGGGCAGCACAACACAGTTAGCCGTCCCATTACTATCTTTTACGTACATGGTTTCATATACAAAGGGAATGGCGACTACAAAAAATAAATTGTCACGATAACCTGAATCATCGGAAATTAAACATGTGCCATTCATTCATTGATACAAAGAAGGCAACACATTTGCAAAATTTTATAAAGATCCATCACAGGACACGGAATACATTGAAACAGATGCACGTAAGGATATGCCATATTAGTCACATCCATCCATCCAACAATCAACGCCTCCTGGGCTCTCCTCAATACGAGCATATTTATGAGTCAATTTGCAAAACTTCAAGAAGATCCATAAAGTCTAGAAATGACAATTAATGAAAATATATTATACAACACTGAAACATTCGAATTTGCAACATTTGACAAAAAATCTGAACATTTAAGTGCTATCTGCACGTCTCAAATTACACTGTCTTTTACCTGCTTTAAAAATCCAATTTGTGCAGATTTGTATTACTGAGCAATTATAGTATTGCTTAGTCAGAAACTCTATGCATAGGAACAGTCATAGTAAAATGGTAATAACATCTCATTGTAACTTTGCAGTATATGAAGCAAAAACTGTGCAGGAAATCACTGCTAAATGACCGTTGCTGTCAATCAAAAATGAACTGTCACAAAAAATTGCTCTACACGTTTTGACAGGTTTCTAGCAAGAACACATTACCAAACAACTGAATGAGTAAGTAGTGACACGTGACAGTTTATGTACAAACACAACAAGTGACAACTAATAACTTGAAGAACACACAGCAGCTAGAGTATAGCAGTAATTCTCCACAAATTTCGCACAAAATTTGAGCCAAATTTATTCAAAGGCTACTGCAAGCAACAGAGACTTGACCATATGTTGTTACATGACACAATTCTTCACTCATTTCGCACAAAATTAGAGCCAAATCTATTCAAAGGCTACTGCAAGCAACAGAGACTTGACCATATGTTGTTTCATGACACCTGCTGAGTACACACCATGTCAAACTAATGTTAACTTGATATTTATTTTGCAGAGAAATTTTATACCATAGTACACTCATATTATGCGCTAAATATGTGAAGAACCCATAGTTTCAAAAATAATGCTGTGAATAGGAATGATAATTCTGATTCTAAACACATTTAAATGCATATCACAAAAATGTTGCATAAGTAACGACAAACAGGCATTTCAACAAGATTTACGAAACATGAAACAAAATTCAATGGTTTCACAAACGAGAGCAACGCAAGAGCGTCGACATGCTCCACAATGCATCGCAAATGGTATGCCTCCAAGAGTACTCAATCAGCTTCATTGTAAAGTGCAATAATACAACAACAATTTGACCATTAAGAGAGCCGGTGGATTGTCTTCTTATACCTTGGAGTCAAGTTTCCTTGAAATCGATTATTCAGTTCTTTAGACACCATTCCCAAACGCTCTTTCCCACAACACTCAAAACCTCCTGTGGCCATTAGGAAATGCTGCAGTGGTTGAATCTGCCCAAAAATCAAGTGGTGCTCCTATGCTTGTGTATTGTAATCGCCTATCCCTCTAGTGAATTGTCACCACTCATCACTCTAGTGAATTGTCATCACCCACCTCTCTAGTGCATTGTCATCAACCATCCCTCTAAATCAAGTTTCATTGAAATCCATCAATCAGCTGACATTATGCTGAAACACTATTATTCATAAAACTATTCTGTCAATCAGTTCTCTAAAGTGTCAAGCACTATATCAGTAATACCCCAATACCCTACACCACCGCTTCATCTAGTGTCGGTGAGCGTCTAAGGCATCCAGCTGGATGCCGAGTATTGGATTTGGATGCCTTTCAGAGGATGCCCAAACTCAATTTTGGACACCCAGTTTCATATCAACTTCGATTTTTGGATGCTCAGTTTATTTTTGTTAACCAGTGCTAGTGTTTGAGTGATTGGCGAGAGCAGCGAGCCAGCGATTTTCATATTGAGAAATGACCAAGAAAAGATTATAATCACAGCAGGCTTTGTGAGGAACACTCCCGCGTGGATTATCCTGTTAACAGTCAGATTATTTTACTTAAGTTTACTTTAATTATCGTTTGTTATATTTTATTTCAATAATACACATTTTATTAGTATCTCACTCTTCTTGTTTTTACCAAAAGACATAAATATTTTGCAATAATGCAACAGATCAACTTTTAGGGCGTGACGAGACACAAATCAATGTGACGGAATTCCTATCCGTTCAGTCAGAAAAATGCTAGCAAAATCCTGGATGAAGCCGTGCCCTGCATCAAGATCTGACCACTGCCTATAGAGAAACAAGTAGTCAGCCCGATACCCGGACTGGATGGTGACAATATGCAACCACATAATCATGTAGGCACATTAAAAAGACAACATACAAAACAAAAACGATGCAATACAAGGTATCGTATATTTAAACTGCATTTAGCCCTGTTAAGCTGCCTAAAAACAAAAATCCAACTGGACCTTTTACCCTCATAAAATAAGTTTTATCTTGACTAAGGATTCTATTTCCTTTACCAAATTAAAACACAGGCAATGCGTATCAGTGTTTTCCACAACACCAAATTCAAACTAGAGCTGAGTTACAAAATTCCTGCACATAATTTTTATTCGAAAGTCTATGTCCACACTTTGGAGAGTTAGTATGCTCGGTCTTGAAATAAATGCATTGAAGTGGTACAAAAAATACAAAATGTTCTAATTTAAGTAATAACCAACCTTCCAATCCTTCAAACTCATTGCATAGGTTTTCAAACTTGACGTAAGTAAGCCAAACTAGTCACCACAAAATTCAACAAGTCAAAACAGGTTGTGGAGAACGCTGCGTGCATGAGCAATTTTGGGATTGGCCAGTTCTAATAAACTGTCAGTTGCTTGTAGTTTTGATGTTCTTGTTGATAATACAAATCAAATCCTATCATGTTAAGGGTCATTTTTATTTTTTGTCAGCTAAACATGGCTAAAAGCAGCATTTAGTAATATATAAGTGACCGATTGTTGACAGCAACTAACGCAGTACACAAGACATAACTAAACAAAAACAGTAAAAAAAGGGCAAAAATACAAAGTGTGATAATATTCTGTTAAAATGTGAATGTCTACATTGATTTCTTACAGTAAGATGCAAGAACCAGAAGTTTGAAGTTATTTAGACACCTGTTTAGGTAATATGATTATTACCTGGGGACAATCTATTTCCCTCAATGGCGGAGCATGTTACATGTATTCAATTCATAAGGTCGCCCACCTTGATTTCAGTGAAAGTCTGGCAGAATTGGCGAAATAAAATAATAACAATAACGTGATAAAATCACAAAGGATTTTGTTGTTTTATAGCCTAAGCTCTGGTCAAAGTTTAATACTAAAGTTCTTCAAATAGTCTATTGCGTCCAACAATAACACCAAAACTGCATTCTTCGGCCATAAAACAATGATGTCCCATTAAAAACATATGAGTGAAATTACACGAGCATTGGTCTAGCAGTTTGGTAGACAGTATCGTGGACTGTTGTCAGTTTCCACTACAAGCCATTTGTTCCACAACTGACCAATCGCAGGCTCCGCCCCCTTGCGTAATGTTGACTACCAAACAATAAGTTTTACACGGCAACGGGTTGTTTGTCGGGTAAAATGGCGGCTTGGAAACGAAGGTGTGTCAAGAATGATGAGTTCTAAATGGTCAGTTAAGCCGTCACTCAAAGTCCTGGCGATAGGTCAATTAGGGAGTGCCTCTGATACAAACCAAAATTCAAATCTTCAACAAGGCATTCAAATGGTAAGTAAGGAAGAGCTGGGCGCCATAAACTGAAATTACCACTAATGGCCGCACCACTTCATAGATTTCTCAGAACATTGATGAGTAGTGTGCATCCGCAGCACAATGGACAAGCTGAATTTCGCAGTTGGGTGACTATAAAGAATTAATTGTCACACGGTCGAGCACATCATTCACCTGATTTGTCTAGAAATTAAACAAGTACTGGCAATCTTTGATCTGGATACATCTGCCAGATTATATGAAGATCCATCTCAAGACTTGTTAGACAGTGAAGAACACACGCACAAAGAAAACTGACAAAACTGCCACAAGGGGGTGCCACAGCAGTTAGATGCATGTAGAAAACAAAGCCCTATGTGCTCTCCTCAATAGAAACACAGATGCCAAACCTCACAAAGATCGATAGCTAGATATTGATTCAGAAGAAGATGCAAAAAAATTCACTGCCACTATGATGCAGCACAGTGTACAGATCAGTCTGAAAATCAACAACTGTGCTGCCCTCAGTAGGACCACATATGAAACTTCATTAAGGTACAGTGAGGAATTTTGAAGATACTGAGACGGACACAAAAATAAGATTGCCACTTGGGGACACACTGTACCTGGACCCATCCAAAAATCAACATCAAACTCGCTCTGATCACCAAGAACACACCTGCCACCTTTCACGATAATTCGTAGGCAGACAAAAAAATAATAAAAAGGTCACAACGAGGTACAGAATACGTCAAATCACTCCAAAAAAGACAGATGCCATAGTAGCCTTAATAAAAACTACTATTTACAAACGAAGGCACCTAATTGCACATTAAATCGTAGTCTGAATGCGTTCATTGACTGCTTCACACGATAGATTCACTGTCGCTAACGTGATTTATTCCAGTACCACAATAATTCAAAGTTCTACCTATCGTTAGTAAAATCTTATACCTTTAAGTTTTTGTTGCAATGTATGTAATTACAACTCATTCACTCCTGCTATGAAACTTATTCCGAATGTTAATGTGGGACTTAGTGAAAAAATGGGAAAGAAATGAGAAATAACTGTTCAAGTTATGGCTTTCTTTGACAGCTGCCACAAGAATGCAATATCACCATAGCGAGTCCTCGCTTACATGAAATCGAGGAAGGCTTTAGCCTTTAATTAACAGTGTCGTTGACCTATCTTATGGATGACATTCAAGATATTGATCAAACAGTGCTTTATAAAGAATTTGTGAAATAATTTCAAAGCAACGTCAATTATCAAATACAAAGTTAACGGATTGCGTTCTTGAACTCATTCCAGAGTCATTGATTGGTTCATCAACAATGATCAATCTCAAAAAAAAATTTTCTTGTAATTTTCACCTATCTAATCAAGTAAATTAATTTTTATAAATAAGATCGTCAATAATATTGTTTTTAAATCAAGTGTTTAAATATTCAAATCTGGCTGTCTCACATTACACAAAATTTGTTACCTCAATAAAGAATGGCAGACAATCAGTATCACAAAATGTCAGAAAAAAAACAGCTGAACACGACAGTTAAAACTACAATGACAAGAAAAACACACAAAAATCAGCAAACAATTAGTAGGTGGACAACAAAAAATTCATAGAACAATTCAAAGGAAACCATTGTCGGCCATACGACAAACCCATCAGCAGACAACGACGCGCCTTTTTACTGCAGTTAGTCCTACCTCATGTACCCTGACCGTGTGACGCTTATCTTTAGGGAGAAAGTCGACGTCACGCTGAGTGACGAGTCCGACCAGTTTCCCACCGACCCGACCATTGTCTGTCACCGGGAAGCCAGAGAAGCCGTGCTTCTTTTTGGCCTGGATCACATCAGCTATCGCCTGTCCCGGGGACATCACCACCGGGTCCATTATAAAGCCCTGTTCGTACTTCTACAAAGTTAAGAGCAAACCACACACAGGTCAGAAAACCAAACATTGAACTCCAAACTAAGCATTAGTTCTCACTTCCACTTGCCCAGCGGGGACACGCATTACAAGTAGTTTTAAAAATTAACGATGTCTCACCTCACCAAAATTGGCAGTTTTCACCCAATTCCCTTCAGGTTAACAGTAAATTATGCAGGTTTACCTTTCGCAGTCTTTTTCCAAGACAAATTACCAACTTCCCTTTTTCTGATAATTTCACAGAAACCAGACAAACATCGTCAATTTTTTAAAACCATTATAATGCAGGCAGTGGTGGCTACACACACAAGTACGCACCTACCCACGTTAGCCTGTAAAAGCACGCACACAAAGTCCGGCTTGTACCCACTCGTACTCATTCACACTCATACACAAACACACAAACACACACACACACACATACCTCGGTGATAAGGCGGTGGTGTTCGTCTTGGGTTAAGAAGTCAAAGTCACGCTGAGTTACCAGTCCAAGGAGCTTCCCACCAATGCGGCCAGTGTCAGTCACTGGGTAGCCAGAGAAACCATATTTGGCTTTTAACTCAACGGCCTGGTGGACAGTGGCGGTGGGCAGGATGCAGACAGGGTCAAGGATGAACCCTTGCTTGAATTTCTAGACGAACGCACACAGGAAGAACAGACAACTCATTTAAAAGACACCAGGCATTCAGCTCATGTCAGTTGGCTGAGTGCAATAAAGCCTTGAAGTTGTCACAGCAAGATTTGAAATGGTGACATTTAATTAAATTTTGTGCATTTTCATTTTCCAATTTATAGAGCAGAATCAAAATATGAATACTACTAATAGTGCTACAAAATCTTGGTGAGAACAATAGTACGTATTCAGTTTCCTATTAGCTTAGAAACTTTAACTCTCGAATCTTCAGCTTTAACTGGCTAAATTATCACATATATTTACAGCTGCAAAAATTTGCCTTGCTTTTGAGCCATCTTTGGGTATTTTTTAGGGGAAATGGGCTGACAACCAGCACCAACATTGAGACAACAAGTACCCTACAACAAAGCCAAAGTGAGATGCAGATCACGAGTGATTGGAACGAGCAATTCATGACAGTCAAGAAAATACTTCCATAACTAGTCTTTAACTTTTAGTGGCTCCCTACTCTGGTCTGTTCCAGCATCCTGAGTCTAGCACTGTCTTGCATTTAGTCCATTCTAAATGACTTTTTGTATTGAGTTTAAAATTATTGTAATAAAGAAAGAATATTCGAAAACTGAGCAAAAAGTCTATATTGTATGCGACTAGTCACCATGACATAAATTTTCATTTTGATTTGATGACCTCATCATGCCGTTTTCGTAACGTTACTCCATGCATATTCACAGTATGCAAATCACCCATCTATTGGCTGTTATGCAATCACTAAGTGACGGGATCAGTCGGGTGTTTCTGTATTTAGAAGGAATCAATATTTTACATCTACTAGCGTGAAAAGTTACTGAATGAATCAAAAAGTGTCAAGCACCTCAACAAAAATGAAATGTGACAACAAATAGGTTGTTGCGCCGATTCAAAACTATGTGCAGTTGACACGAACACAAACACACAAACACACACACACGCACGCGCACACGTGCACGCACCAACACGTACAGACATGAGCACAAGTACAAAACAAGTGAGTCTGATAAACAATATAATTACAACATATCTGAATAAACGATTACTAACAGTAAAACCTCTGCAATTTGGGATATGGAAACTTGCAGAAATTTCTCGATTCCTATGGAGTATGTGAATTTGCGGTCTTTCTGGTGATTCTTGTGTTTGGGATGACCATTTTTGTCTTAATCCCCGACCTGGCACAAATTATTTAACAATGATTTCACTGTCCCGAATTGGAGAATTTTAACTGTACTATCAGAATCACACAAAGACATTGCATTGCAGGATGGTTGGTTAACCCCAATAAACTCTTAAGTGTTTTCCTAAGTCACCCTACACTCTTTCAATGTTCTACTTGGTAACAGAAATAAAAGGAATTTTACAACACCCATTCCATGAGCGTAAAAAAGCTTAAGTCGATTTTCATTGAAATTAAACACAGCAAAATGCAGCTACAAAGTTCCCAGTAAAACCCCGTCAAAATGAATTCAACTGTTGCCAAAATAAACTTAATTAAAAAGCACAGTATAAATCAAGGGAAAATTAGTCGTAAATTACGAAATAATGGATAGTTTTGAAAAATTCAGTTAGGCCACGCCCACCATAGCAACCGTTGTGAAGTTCCACGAGCACAAAGTGAACGAGGCTTCATTTGGATGTCGAATAGATTCAGACAGTGTGACATCACAGCTGCGAGTATTTTTAGCTAAGGTTTTTCAAATTCGGTGAAACAACGGGTGTGCAGTTAAGCTATTCTAAAGCACAACTTATAATCAGAAATAGACAGCATCAACCTTCGCTGGAGAACAGTTGCAGTTTGCTCTTGGGAATAAGAATACAAGAGACTTGGGTTATTGGCAAGGTAATGATTCCATAAGTCATGTTATGGTAAAAAAGAAAATATTTGTAAAAAGTTAAGATTAATTTATTTTGGACTCGCACATTATGAAATATATCCCAAAAACCCCAGGCCTTTTATTTTTCATTCTCCATAAATCATTACTCTGCACTTTATGGGCTCCAAACTCCACGAAAAAAACATTTTCCTGCTCTCGTTAGCAACAAATGTTTACGAGACTGAAGATATTTTCCTGTGAGCTGAATAACTAGCATTCATGAAAAATTGAAAACTTGTGAACGAATTGACTCTAGGTTTAAGTGTCCAGGAACAATTATGACTAGTCTAACTGCAATAGAACGTGTAGGTAGTGGGCTCACCTTGACTTTCCTAACCTCCTCTGCCTGATACTCAGGTGTACAGTTATGGTGAATGATACCACAGCCCCCACACAGCTACAATAAATGATGAGAACACTTCCAGACTAACAATAACGACTAATAACAACAATAACGACTAATAGCAACAATAACGACTAATAGCAACAATAACGACTAATCAGCAGGTGCTCCCCATTGATATTATTAGTTCATATTTTCATCATGTCATTTACACACAAAGTTCATTCACATATTAGGAAAACGTAACAAGATCATGTGATCCCATAATGCAAGCAGTTACGCTGTCCCGAATTGGCACCATAAAAAGTCTCGTACTTGGTCAAAAACCAAATAAATACAATGCTTATGGAGAGATCCCTCACTTGCACCCACAGCACACTTTAAGTCAAAATGAAGACGTGAAGTTTAAAGCCCCTTTCATACTAACGTCGAAGCGTCAATGTTTTGTGGAGTTTTGGTCAGTGTGAATGGTTAACTTTGGTCCTGGATCCAAGTTAACAGCATCAGTTAACTTCGCAGTAAACAGGTGGATTTACCAGTGGATTGTCAACGCTGCGGTATGAACGGTCAACTTTGGTCTCATCAAAGTTATCACCAGGGACCACTGTTATCCTCAACAATTAGAAAGCAGCGTCATCACTAATAGTTGCTTATATTTTGCTCGAATAATCACCAATCGAATTTGAGATGAGTTTTATGACAATTAGCACACGTAAATGTTCTCAAAAATCTTAGCATGCATGGAATGCATCAGCGCTACCTTGCGATTACTTCGATAACAAAAGCGTCACCTATCATTTATTTCGAAGCCGTTAACTACCAAAGCTGGTATGAACAATTCAATAAACTTCGCACTTTACATCGACGCTCTGCTCATACTGGAGTTAAGTTAGTACGAAAGGGTCTTGAGAATAGTTTACACCTGCATAGCGGGACATACAAAAGTCACACAATGGCAAGACACTGACAATATCTAAACCCTGATAACAGTGAAACCAGAAATTCAGAGACGGTTCCAAAAAAATCAAAGAACGAACTTTCCAGCCAAAAATCACTATCAGTTCCAAAAATATTATAGTCACAAAACAGCAAATGTTTGTACATTTTTTTGTCAATATTTGGCATGTCAAAGACTGAGCAACCACTCATTAAGTGGTGGCCAGATGCCCTCACAAATGGCCTGAATGACCCAGTATCGCTATGACAAGCGCTGAACTTTTGAAATTTTGCTTTGTGTTTCTATCAGGTGGACAGTGCGATGCCTTCTCAAACAGCAAAAGCAAGCCACTGACATCAGTATAACTTTCACTTACTGCCATAACTATGGCCATTTGAGACTCAGTCACTGTATCCATGGGTGACGACAACAAAGGTGTCTTCAGGGTAATTTTGCGTGTAAGGGCAGAGGTCAAGTCCTGAAAAGACACAAAACATTTAAAAACGGATGTGAAGACTAAACAAAATTATGCAAATGACTGACCCAATTATGACTGACACATACGATGGTCACTTCGTGATACTCATATGACATATTAGACAGGAAAACAGTTCATAAGGCATACAACAGTGATGTCATACAACAAGTACCCATTATTTACATAGAGGAAAATTACAACATCTGTACACAGGAAGATGGCAACAGGAATGACCCACACCTTAGTGATGAAAATAAATATGCAAGTCCCTCATTGCGTAACTTAGGGTACTGCTTGGGTCGATACCCATCTGAAATTTGCTTTTAACTGTTAAAACAGTTTGAAAAACAAAATCCACCTGTGACATTTCAAAGCAATTTTATCTTTGATCCAAGAGCTTGTTTGAAACCTTTCCAACTTGACAGACACTACACTTAACACAGAACCCCCAACATTAGTGGGAACGAAACTAAAAGAACCTATAAGTTACATAAATGGGCTATAATTTGCAAGAACAAATCTGACACCTGTGAACCTATTAATCTGAAAATTAGGACTCAACCACAGATAATTACAGCGTGATATAACTACATGTGACGATATTACAGAATTACACCTCAGGATGGCAATTAGCTGTGGAGAGCATTCTGCAGAAGGTCTCAGAGGTAATGAATGATAGGGATCAGAACTGATTGGTGACACCAGGGGACAAGTCAGAGTAGGGCTATCCATACCCCGAGCCTCAAACTGACACATGATCAGACTAATTAACAACGCACAAACATACCCAGTAATAACTAATCAATAAGATTTCCTAAACATATACTTGCACACACATTCACCACAGCCTCCAAACCCATGTTTAAAAACAATAATTTAAACACCTATGTTCGGTAAAATTTTTAACAGTTGGAAATTTTAAATCATAAAAATGACATTTTCATGAATGCCCACTCATAAACGGTAACTTCCAAAATGCTAACAGCACACTGCATACTTTGTATTCACAGGAACATAGTTCAACTTGGTTTGAAGTTGAATTGACAAGCGAACAGGATCACTCCCAAAGCAGGAATGCGAATCAAAAACATTTTTAATTCTAATGTTCCGTATCACACCTGCCAAGACCGTGAAGAAGGCGCTAGCTGCAACTAGGCCGTAACCGCTAAATTCGACTACTGTATTATCGCAGTCCCACTTTAAACTGTCACAACTTCGCCATTTCTAAACGTACAGTCATAACTTTGGTATCCACATGCTCAGGAAACATGTAGAATTTGTTTCACAATATCAGTTTCACAATATCAGTTTTACATCACAATTACGAACTTTGAAGTTCACGCTTTCTACGAACTTAATGCAAAATCGCGATATACGTCAGTGACGTCATCAACGTCAAGAGACATCTAGTGATGAATGTTTTGTAATCGCACTTCAATTTTATTTCAAAGGCTTGTTACTTAGTTAAAACACTCAAAATGTTTGATTTATTATAACTACCTTGTTCAGTACTACCGTTACACCGGTCAACAGTTCCATTGGTGGATATCAGTTACTTATCATGACAGAGGGGCCAGCAATGCACAGCCGGCTGTGGACCTTTGGTATTACAAAACCATGTGAATGGCCACCGATACCAAGTGGTATCAGAATTATATGGATCTCCATCACCCTCTTTTTAAATCAATGTTTTTACAGTCAAGGTCATAGTTTTATTTAAGCAGACAAAGAAAAAGTGCACAATAGCACAAACACTAGGCTAGATCACAGTTTACCATACCCAATGTGTATGAGCCAATCAGCTTCTTCCATGGGTCGTCAATGGTGACCAGTGGTGTGAAAAGGCAGCATCCATAGATTATTTTTTACTGGTCCTGACCAGTGAGGTCCAACAATAGTTCTATACCCCTGTTCCCTGTCAGATTTTAGAGTGTGAACTGGGTTTCAGAAAGACAATATGTGACTCAATTTCAGAAGAATGGACCCATTTGCATTTTAGGAAGAGAGTAATGACGAAATTTACCCTTAGAATATAAATTGCCATGTAACTCCTAAAACTGCTGTGACAAGTGCACTACTCGCAGGTGAAACAAACCATAGTCAATAAAAAGGTTTACTTACCACTTCATCAGCAGTGAAATTGATGAAACCAGGCAAGATGAGAAAGTCACTAAAAAGATGGAAAATACCAATTAGAGATAAATTAAGGTGACGGTTAACTAGCCTTCATCAATTCGTTTCATGTTTCATCAAATCACTTTACGTATAGCCAAGGATTCATTGTCAACCTATAGTTTATATTTATTTTAGGTCTCTTGTTATTTAAACTCCACAGCACCTTAAGAGTAGATTTATAACAATATTGTTGCATCTTGAATTTTCAAAATGCTAAGGATTTCTTTACAAACACAGGACAGCAACTGAAAAACAATAATTTAATCAAGTTAGCATTTTGTTTTATTTACATATTATAATGTGCTCCAACTATCTGACTTTGAATTCTACTAAGAATATGTAAATGACCTATCAGAAAATACTTTTGAAAATGAAAAAGTCCAATGCACCAAGTTTAAATCTGTAGCAACATCTTATGATTTTTTTTACTTGATATTATTGCAGTCTTTAAAATTTAATCGTTTTAAGGTTCTTGGATGTGAGATACATTTTATTTTCTGCAAGGTTAGAAAGTAAAAATAAGACCTAATGTTCTTTTTATTGGCTGAAAAGTTGTAATTCTAGGGTGCGATGGATTTATGGAACGAAATGAATGTACAAATTTGAAGTGGGCGTGTGACTTAACGAATAATCCTTGAGTTCTAAAATTTCGGTCAATAGTATTGAAAGAGAATTTTGAAGGCTGAATACTAACAACTAAACTTTTTATCGCTTTTTTGTGACCGATGTACCACACCACAGCATCCAGGAGTTGGCCTNCATCACAGCTGCGAGTATTTTTAGCTAAGGTTTTTCAAATTCGGTGAAACAACGGGTGTGCAGTTAAGCTATTCTAAAGCACAACTTATAATCAGAAATAGACAGCATCAACCTTCGCTGGAGAACAGTTGCAGTTTGCTCTTGGGAATAAGAATACAAGAGACTTGGGTTATTGGCAAGGTAATGATTCCATAAGTCATGTTATGGTAAAAAAGAAAATATTTGTAAAAAGTTAAGATTAATTTATTTTGGACTCGCACATTATGAAATATATCCCAAAAACCCCAGGCCTTTTATTTTTCATTCTCCATAAATCATTACTCTGCACTTTATGGGCTCCAAACTCCACGAAAAAAACATTTTCCTGCTCTCGTTAGCAACAAATGTTTACGAGACTGAAGATATTTTCCTGTGAGCTGAATAACTAGCATTCATGAAAAATTGAAAACTTGTGAACGAATTGACTCTAGGTTTAAGTGTCCAGGAACAATTATGACTAGTCTAACTGCAATAGAACGTGTAGGTAGTGGGCTCACCTTGACTTTCCTAACCTCCTCTGCCTGATACTCAGGTGTACAGTTATGGTGAATGATACCACAGCCCCCACACAGCTACAATAAATGATGAGAACACTTCCAGACTAACAATAACGACTAATAACAACAATAACGACTAATAGCAACAATAACGACTAATAGCAACAATAACGACTAATCAGCAGGTGCTCCCCATTGATATTATTAGTTCATATTTTCATCATGTCATTTACACACAAAGTTCATTCACATATTAGGAAAACGTAACAAGATCATGTGATCCCATAATGCAAGCAGTTACGCTGTCCCGAATTGGCACCATAAAAAGTCTCGTACTTGGTCAAAAACCAAATAAATACAATGCTTATGGAGAGATCCCTCACTTGCACCCACAGCACACTTTAAGTCAAAATGAAGACGTGAAGTTTAAAGCCCCTTTCATACTAACGTCGAAGCGTCAATGTTTTGTGGAGTTTTGGTCAGTGTGAATGGTTAACTTTGGTCCTGGATCCAAGTTAACAGCATCAGTTAACTTCGCAGTAAACAGGTGGATTTACCAGTGGATTGTCAACGCTGCGGTATGAACGGTCAACTTTGGTCTCATCAAAGTTATCACCAGGGACCACTGTTATCCTCAACAATTAGAAAGCAGCGTCATCACTAATAGTTGCTTATATTTTGCTCGAATAATCACCAATCGAATTTGAGATGAGTTTTATGACAATTAGCACACGTAAATGTTCTCAAAAATCTTAGCATGCATGGAATGCATCAGCGCTACCTTGCGATTACTTCGATAACAAAAGCGTCACCTATCATTTATTTCGAAGCCGTTAACTACCAAAGCTGGTATGAACAATTCAATAAACTTCGCACTTTACATCGACGCTCTGCTCATACTGGAGTTAAGTTAGTACGAAAGGGTCTTGAGAATAGTTTACACCTGCATAGCGGGACATACAAAAGTCACACAATGGCAAGACACTGACAATATCTAAACCCTGATAACAGTGAAACCAGAAATTCAGAGACGGTTCCAAAAAAATCAAAGAACGAACTTTCCAGCCAAAAATCACTATCAGTTCCAAAAATATTATAGCCACAAAACAGCAAATGTTTGTACATTTTTTTGTCAATATTTGGCATGTCAAAGACTGAGCAACCACTCATTAAGTGGTGGCCAGATGCCCTCACAAATGGCCTGAATGGCCCAGTATTGCTATGACAAGCGCTGAACTTTTGAAATTTTGCTTTGTGTTTCTATCTGGTGGACAGTGCGATGCCTTCTCAAACAGCAAAAGCAAGCCACTGACATCAGTATAACTTTCACTTACTGCCATAACTATGGCCATTTGAGACTCAGTCACTGTATCCATGGGTGACGACAACAAAGGTGTCTTCAGGGTAATTTTGCGTGTAAGGGCAGAGGTCAAGTCCTGAAAAGACACAAAACATTTAAAAACGGATGTGAAGACTAAACAAAATTATGCAAATGACTGACCCAATTATGACTGACACATACGATGGTCACTTCGTGATACTCATATGACATATTAGACAGGAAAACAGTTCATAAGGCATACAACAGTGATGTCATACAACAAGTACCCATTATTTACATAGAGGAAAATTACAACATCTGTACACAGGAAGATGGCAACAGGAATGACCCACACCTTAGTGATGAAAATAAATATGCAAGTCCCTCATTGCGTAACTTAGGGTACTGCTTGGGTCGATACCCATCTGAAATTTGCTTTTAACTGTTAAAACAGTTTGAAAAACAAAATCCACCTGTGACATTTCAAAGCAATTTTATCTTTGATCCAAGAGCTTGTTTGAAACCTTTCCAACTTGACAGACACTACACTTAACACAGAACCCCCAACATTAGTGGGAAAGAACTAAAAGAACCTATAAGTTACATAAATGGGCTATAATTTGCACGAACAAATCTGACACCTGTGAACCTATTAATCTGAAAATTAGGACTCAACCACAGATAATTACAGCGTGATCTAACTACAGGCGAGGATATTACAGAATTACACCTCAGGATGGCAATTAGCTGTGGAGAGTATTCTGCAGAAGGTCTCACAGGTAATGAATGATGGGGATCAGAACTGATTGGTGACACCAGGGGACAAGTCAGAGTAGGGCTATCCATACCCTGAGCCTCAAACTGACACATGATCAGACTAATTAACAACGCACAAACATACCCAGTAATAACTAATCAATAAGATTTCCTAAACATATACTTGCACACACATTCACCACAGCCCCCAAGCCCATGTTTAAAAACAATACCGTAATTTAAACACCTATGTTCAGTAACATTTTTAACAGTTGGAAATTTTAAATCATAAAAATGCCAACATTTTCATGAACGCCCACTCATAAACGGCAACTTCCAAAATGCTAACAGTACACTGCATACTTTGTATTCACAGGAACATAGAACTTGGTTTGTAGTTGAATTTACTTCCATTTGATAAATTGTGAATATATTTTATAACTTAAGATGTAAGTCTTTATCCACACAGTTTTTTTTAGTAAAAAAACTCACTATGAGGGGTGGGGGGGGGGGCTTTTTCTAAAATGTAAAAGCCTTGGTCTACACCTTTTTGTAAAAAAAAACCTCAGTATGTTGAGGGCGAATTGTTGGTGAAAGGTGGTGGGGGGGTGGAGGTACCACGTCGTTGGAATAATGGGGACCCTAGAATATTGAGAACTCCAATTCGAACACCTTATTTCCAAAATCCTGGAGGAAGCCCCTCTCTCAATGTTCACAACATGAACTCACAGTGCCATAAATAACACATGACCTTTGACAACTGGCATGACAATGTTTTGCTTTTTGTACCAGATATGCCACTTTCTGAACATGCCCAGAGTCCAAACAAGCCCTTATTATATAATGGTTAATGCCTTGATATAAAAAAGCAAACTGACTTAATACACGATGATCAGTGTCTATTGACAACCAATGAAAACAGCATCTGTAGACAGAAAGGTAGTGTTCATGCACATGATCGGAGATGGTGGGGAGTTGCAGTCTGAAGTTAAGAGCAAATGGATGCAAGCCTTTGCAAATTTAGATTGCATTTGAAGAAGTTGTTGGATACATAATGGTCACAATATAAAACTAAAAGGCAAAGGCAAATTCACAGATATGGCAACATGATCCCACATACGCCTGTCATTGCACATTTGCAGGTTACTTGACCACTTCAACCTTGCTACTGTTAAGTGTTTAGAAGTATAGTCAACACGGAACAAGTTGATGTCTACCTCAAAAACAGTAGTAACAAAACTGACACCATGGTGTCAACTTTTGTTTACAATATTTGTGCCCAAGGGGTATAGAAATGCACTGGTCCAAGGATACGGATGAAATTTGGCCTGTGCCTAGTGAAACTTTTCAGCTGGCTAGACCGATGTCTAGTGAATATTGAAGCAGGATAATGAAATACATTGCCTCAGTACCCCGACGCCTAAGACTGACAGCTTTCCGCACCCTTAGCACAGCTTCCGTACTGCTTGTCGATGACTGCCTCGAAGAGTCGACATACCGTGACGAACTTGGGGAAAACACACAGGGCGCATGCCCAGCTAAAACGGGATTCCTTTTGTTTCCCAACCAACGAAAAAGCCCAAACACGGGAATCCTTAAGCAACCTGAAGCCTTTGCAACAACACAACAATCATGCGTGACCGTTCCAAAACTGAACTATGATTGGTTGGAGGGCGAATTAGACGAGATCGTCTGGCAAAAGTCACAGGCTCAGAAGCAGGATGGCAAGTGGGTAGAAACAATGAAATGATTCCTTCTCAAAATGATTTTTAGTTGGTTTAGGTTATATTCAGACGGACAGCAATAGAAAATTCTAATGTTCCGTGTCACGTCTGCCAAGACCGTCAAGAAGGCGCTAGCTGCAAATAGGCCGTAACCGCTAAATTCGACTACTGTAATACCGCAGTCTCACTTTGAACTGTCACAACTTCGCCATTTCTAAACGTACCGTCAGAACTTTGGTATCCACATGCTCAGGAAACATGTAGAATTTGTTTCACAATATCAGTTTTACATCACTATTACGAACTTTGAAGTTCACGCTTTCCGCGGACTTATAACAAAATCGCGATATACGTCAGTGATGTCATCAACGTGAAGAGACACCTAGTGATGAATGTTTTGTAATCGCGCTTCAATTTTGCAAAAAAAAAATAGTTTCAAAGGCTTGTTGCTTAAGTAAAACACTCAAAATGTATGATTCGTGATAACTACGTTGTTCAGTACTACCGTTGATACACCGGTCAACAGTTCCAGTGGTGGGTGTCATTGGCTTCGGCATACCAGGGTACGTATATCCACTTAGTAGCAACAACAGAGCTGTTTTGAATGAGAGTCAACAATCAGTTACTTATCATGACAGAGGGGCCAGCGACGGGAAAGACTGCAAGCCTGATGATTAGCTTGATGTTATTATTTATTATCGGAATAGGAAGTCCTCCAACTTGGTCATGAAAAATAACATTTCTAAAGCGAAAGTCCGCCCCGTTGCACAGTGGAGTGTTGTTTATGAGGTTGTATGCCCTATGAACGAATGTCTTCGTTCAAACGTCAAACAATGTTACATTGGTCAAACGGTTTGCAGTCTTTCCTGTCGGTTATCCATGCATCTTCAAAATGGTGCCATTCAAGATCATTTTCTGCAATACCACGCACGTAAAATCACCCGTCAAGAAATTGTGGAAAACACGTCAATTCGCTACGTGGAGCAAGATGTGCTGCATTTGAAAGTATTAGAGTCCCTTTTAATTGCTTTTGAGAAGCCTATTTTGAATGAGCAGCAAACAGGGTCGCGCCGCACGTTACACTTGTTTGTGTGTTCTTCCTGTTACCCCAATTCTTTAGTCATTCTTTGCAGTATTTCACACCCGCCGTGTCTCACTGTGTGTGTCGTCAGCTTATACTCTGTGGTGGCATTACTGCGTCATTTTATCTTCACTTGAGAATGAAACAAGTATGTTTCGAAATATCGTGTGTCTTTTAATTATGTCGCTAGGTCAGTTACTGTATCTATGTTCAGTTGAGAGTAGAGTTTTGTTCCGAAAGTATGAACGCAACGGAGTAAAGATTGTGAACAATGAAAAGTGTCGTGCATTTAACAAATTCTGTATAACCGAAATCTTGCTCACGAAGTACAGTCAAATTACAGACAAAGAAAAGGTGCACAATAGCACAAACACTAGGCTATATCACAATTTATCATGTAGCCAATGTGTACGAGCCAATCAGCTTCTTCCATGGGTCGTCAATGGTGACCAGTGGTATGAAAAGGCAGGATCAGTACATTATTTTTTACTAGTCCTGACCAGTGAGGTCCAACAATAGTTCTATACCCCTGTTCCTTGTCAGATTTTATAGTATGAACTGGGTTTCAGAAAGACAACATATGACTCAATTTCAGAAGAATGTACCCATTTGCATTTTAGGAAGAGAGTAACGAGGAAATGTCCCTTTAGCTGAAGAATATAAATTGCCATGTAACTCCTAAAACAGCTGTGAAAACAACACTACTCGCAGGTGAAACAAACCATAGTCAATAAAAAGGTTTACTTACCACTTCATCAGCAGTGAAATCGATGAAACCAGGCAAGATGAGAAAGTCACTAAAAAGATGGAAAATACCAATTAGAGATAACTTAAGGTGCCGGTTAACCAGCCATCATCAATTCATTTCATGTTTCATCAAATCACTTTATAGCCAAGGATTCATTGTCAACCTATAGTTTATTTATTTTAGGTCTCTTGTTATTTAAACTCCACAGCACCTTAGGAATAGATTTATAAGAATATTTTTACATCTTGAATTTTCAAAATGCTAAGGATTTCTTTACAAACACAGGACAGCAACTGAAAAACAATAATTTAATCAAGTTAGCATTTTGTTTTATTTACATATTATAATGTGCTCCAACAATCTGATTTTGACCAGTTGAATTCTACTAAGAATATGTAAATGACCTTTCAGAAAATACTTTTGAAATTGAAAAAGTCCAATGCACCAAGTTTAAATCTGCAGCAACATCTTTTGATTTTTTTACTTGATTTTATTGCAGTCTTTAAAATTTTATCGTTTTAAGGTTCTTGAGTGTGAGACACATTTTATCTTCTGCAAGGTTAGAAAGTAAAAATAAGACCTAATGTTCTTTTTATTGGCTCAAAAGTTGTAATTCTAGGGTGGGATGGATTTATGGAACGAATGTACAAATTTGAAGTGGGCCTGTAACTTAACGAATAATCCTTAAGTTCTAAAATTTCGGTCAATAGTATTGAAAGAGAATTTTGAAGGCTGAAAACTAACAACTAAACTTTTTATCACTTTTTGTGACCGATGTACCGCACCACAGCATCCAGGAGTTGGCCTTTGACCCCCAAGAGATCAATGAACAGTACAGTTGAAATGTTATTTTTTATAAAGTTTGGGCTTCATCCGATTGGAAATTTGATAATATAGTGAAATACCAATAATTAACTCATTTATGACAATAATTAACAACAGACATAGTCTCAATCCATATCTTAAATCTTTACACAACTGTTAAAATTACATGAAAAGAATCACTTGATTTGAACATAAATTTCTGAAATACGCGAAGTCCAGATAAACACAGGTTTGAACATCTAAATAACTGAGCTTGCATGTGCCCATTTCAATTCACAGGTAGTGTTCTGTTCAGGACAGTTAAGTTCAGATTACAAAGTTCTGATTTGGTGTGCGCCAGAAGTGATCAATAAATTCAAGTTCTGAAATAAAAAGAGGAGTAGGGCAATGAAGGCAGTTGCACAATAGAGGACAATGCCCACGACAGCCACACTGATGATAAAAAGCTGTCTGAACAACAACCACCACAAGGTCGATAATAACGGAGATGTTGCTGACAAAAAGCGAACACCATAACTCTAGACGCCAACAATAGTAATAAGATTGCTGACAATCCTGCCACTTGACGTCCATAACACCAAGGATGTCAAGGATAATGCTGCCAACACCAATGACAATCTTGAAAACAACATCATCGCCATCTTCATCAATGAGGCAATTGATAAACGAAGGTTTGGTAATTAAAAAAATCTCAAATAACTCGTGAACAGCGAGTCCTAAAGAGAAATTTTCCTTGCAGCACTTGATGAGGTCTATTCACATAGACAAGTTCAATAAGATCCTTCCAAGTACACCAGAGCTATGCCTCTGTAAAGCAAACTTTTGGAAAATGTTCAACACAACGTCACCTGGCATCTGATTTTAATAAAATTCCAGTACGTAAGCTTATCTCAAACCTGGCCTCCATTCTAACTCGTATATCAAAAATATTAAGTTCTGTCAACTAGTGAAAGTATATATTTTCTAAAAGAAAAAAGATCAGAGAACATAAAAATGCTTTTTATATTTAAGTACCATTATTATTTTTACGTAAAAACCTTTTTTAAGCCAAAATTTTATTTTTAAGAAAGGTACATTCATAGCAAAACAACCCCTCGGTTGATTTTAATGAAACCTTTTAAATGAAAACTTCAACAGTTACCTCAAAAAAGTTGTTAGGAATTTTCGACTAGTCTTTTCCTTTGGTTTCTATGACAAACCAACTCGCAAAACGTAAGGTATTTTTGTAAAAAAATTTTATTTGTATTCGTTTTTGTTACATTACACAAAAACTAGGCCTTTATATCAAAAACAACAGCATTTCTGAGATTGATGACTAAATATTAAGTTTGGAAAGTTTCATTGAAATCCACCAAGCCGTTTTCAAGAACTCATGTTCCTAAGTTCAAATAAAGTCGATTTGCTGAAGCCGAGAAAAAAGCCGATTAAAGTGGGACAAGTGAAAATCTCAGTCTTTGGTTAATTAGTCGGTGAAAACTTGTTTTCAGTACATTCACTTGCAATGTCAATTAATTTCGCATAGTGTAATTAACTTAATTATCATTAAAACATACCGTTCCCAGTCAACTATTACTGTTGTTTGCGACCTACTTTTTAAGTAGGTCACAGTTCATTGTTATCCATATAGCCTGTACACGTCCCGTGCTGGGAGACTGATACAAAACAAAGTAAGAAATGGATAACAAAACTCGAATTGGTGGTTAAAGCATGTCGTTAGCAAGAGATAGAAACATCGAAATGTCAATTTATTAATCGAATTAATGAATTAGGGTGAGTATTTATCTCTTTTCATAACTTGCTGTATTCATGACGACAGAGGCCTGCGACGACTCATAGCATTCGTTTTCAACACCAACGGTCGTATGCATTTAGACGCACAACTCCCTCAGGATCAAAACTACGTTTTAGATTCCCCCGCACCATTCTATCATAAGTACACCTCATTGGCTCAATGTTATGGCGACTTTGTGAATGAAAGGACTGAGCGTATACGAAACTGTTCTGTACATGGCTGGAGATTCGCTTTGATTGAAAGCCTTTTACTTTTGACATCGGATAAGTAGTAAACAAATATCCACGCGGTTGATCGGTTCCAAGGTGCTTAGCTAAATCTTTTTTTCTCACTACGCAGTATATATTTTGTATTTGAAGTTCCCCAAGAATGAAGATAAGGTATCTTGCTAGACATATGTACAATATTGTAAAAATAGCCAACTTTTGTGAATTAGGTTTGAGGTATTCTTCAGAGATACTGAAAAGTTACACTAACAGGTTCATGTCAATCAAAAACATGGTCCATGGCCTTCAAATCATAAAAGGTCTAGAGCGCATGTCGTTCTTGAAACCTGAGGCGACTTATGCAAGCGTGTCCAAAAGCGTAAGGGGTAAGCACTTTGAATATCAAAATTTAAACTTATTCATTGATCAATATTATAATAAATTGATTGCAATTTTATTAAATATGCTTTTGGCATATAACAAGGAATCAAAATGGGAATTGAAAGCTTGCACTAAATATTGAGTACACTTTCAAGTCTCCGAATTTTCAATTTTTCCTAAGTGTACTTGAGACTTCACCAAGGAAATTGATTGTCCTGTTTTCATTAGTACTACATAGAAAATAACTGAGAATTACTTATCATGATTTCAAGTTATTTTGGCAACTTCCAAAACATGAGAAAGTACTCAGTCTAAGTAGCTTTCTAATTTACAAGTAATTACATTGCCTGTGGATGCCGTAGGTATGCAGGCGATAATCTTGTAATGTACCAACTCAACCTATTCACTTTCAGATTGATATAATAAAGAACGCTATAACTAAACACTTACTGGGCCACACTGCTAGACCCTTGAGTCAGTTCTCTAGTTCCCCAGCTCGGTTTTAACTATATATTAATAAAGCACAAAAATATTTCCAAGTGATCAGTGCAATGGGCCCACATGCGCGGCCTGCGTACGTCTGGTACAACGTGTACCAGACCGCTTGCATTAAAAAAAAAACAAAAAAAAACAGTTACCTGTGTGTAGCAGATTGGATATAAATAGAAGTGATGCCACAACTTCAATTATCTTCCTTTCAGTTTCTGTTCTGAATATGCAAATTACAGGTCACCTGACCAAAAAGAGGTTGTGACCTTGATTACAAGAAATTGTGTCAGTGAATGGACAATTTTTAAGATGAGACCAACAAACACAGGAAGTAAACGTACAAAATTGAGAATCATTCGGGAAAAATCAAAAGACCCATCTATGAGTCATGCAAAGGCAATGTGTGTCAATCGCCTGCTTAAGCCCGAGGAGCGAAGTCTGTGTGGGATATGGGGCGAGAGAGGAGAAAATGAGTTNAATAAAGAACGCTATAACTAAACACTTACTGGGCCACACTGCTAGACCCTTGAGTCAGTTCTCTAGTTCCCCAGCTCGGTTTTAACTATATATTAATAAAGCACAAAAATATTTCCAAGTGATCAGTGCAATGGGCCCACATGCGCGGCCTGCGTACGTCTGGTACATCGTGTACCAGACCGCCTGCATTAAAAAAAAAAAAAAAAAAACAGTTACCTGTGTGTAATAGATTGGATATAAATAGAAGTGATGCCACAACTTCAATTATCTTCCTTTCAGTTTCTGTTCTGACTATGCAAATTACAGGTCACCTGACCAAAAAGAGGTTGTGAACTTGATTACAAGAAATTTTGTCAGTGAATGGACAATTTTTAAGATGTGACCAACTAACACAGGAAGTAAACGCACAAAATTGAGAATCATTCGGGAAAAATCAAAAGTCCCATCTATGAGTCATGCAAAGGCAATGTGTGTCAATCGCCTGCTTAAGCCCGAGGAGCGAAGTCTGTCTGGGATATGGGGCGAGAGAGGAGAAAATGAGTTGTTATCGAGCACGAAATATATTCCAGTACTCGACGTTTAGCTCAACATTAAGTCACATTTGGCTAGCGACCTAGCAAAAATCCCAGGTTGCCAAACGAAATACGAGGTCGCCAAAATTGAAAATCTCAGACGGATACCTAAATAAATTCCCAGGTTTCTTATATGGGTGTCTTAAAAGTTCATCAACCAAAAAAAGGTCTGATGGCCGTAGCACCACCCGATTACGCTGTAAATGCCTAAATGTAGATGTATCTTTATTCTTTAACTAAATTGCTCCTGCCAGTGAACGAACATGGAATGTGGATGACCGCATGGGCAAGTGGCGCGAATTTGCCCGATCTTGCCCGATTTTTATTTACTTCCTCACGTAATTTAAACATTGTGGCAAATGTGCTGATTTCACGAAAAAAAAAACGAAACAATTGTGAATCAAAGATAATAAATCTTGGAGAGCTATTAGTAATTCAAAGTTTGGAGTCAACATGAACTTTAAAACGAGTTCACAAGGAATTTATTATTATCTGACTTTGATACTTTTAGTGGCGACTTAGAATTTTCCCAAGGTCACCAAACACAATCTGAGGTCGCATTGGCGACCTGCAGGTTGCGGACAGGTTGTGTGCTGTTTTATTCACTTCAGGTATCTAGTTTACTTCATTTTTGGCTCTTGCCAACTACAGTATGCATCATTTACAGTACCCTTGGTGCAAAGCTACATATACTAAATTTTCGGTAGTCTTCATACAGCTAGCTGACTGCAGGAGACTTTCACACCATCCCATCTCCCATCAATTTTCATGCTGTCAATGTCACTACAAATCGAATACAAGTCGGACTTTACTTATCCGAACTGCTACTGTTTCAAATTCGAAAATGAAATTCACAAAACGAGTTGAATTCAGTGTCTGGTTAATGTTTGACAAGCTGAAATGATTGAGCCTTAAACTCTAAGATAAAAGCTTCTTCATGTGTGGCACAGAACTGGCTTCACTGACCCAGAGCTAATGCATGTGAGTAGAGAAAAACACAAACTTGTGCACTGTTTTTTGGAAAGAAGAAGAAATTTTCTACAATATACTTGACAAATACTAGCAGTCGCTCACTGGCACTGTAGGTTTGATTAGCGACATGGAACTGCCACACCGACTTTGCCTGAACCTCAATCACCTCATAGCATTGACTATACACAGTTCACACTCTTATACAACTCAAACACAGAGGAGTAGAACCGAAAATTTGGATCTCGTACATCAAGAATCTGTCTGTAACCTTGGTACTTGATGTAAATTGTTAACTCCGAGCGTACCTACCCTTTGAAGGGATTAGAAAAATTATATTTAATCATTAAAGCAGTTAGAAAGCATCAAAAATCAAACTGACTCAAATGACTTTAGTGCAGTAGAACTGATTTCCAAATGATTAAGATTCTTATTAAACCCAGGATTGTAGCCAAGTTTCATCCACTGAATCACTGGCCCATTATTCAATGGTTGTTTACTAGCCGAGATAATCAGTCGTGGGAATCGAACTAGCGACACTGATAAAACCGGCGTGAGTGCTTAACCATTCAGCTCTTCTTCTTGGTTTAAGCGACCACACTCTCTCCAGAGTATTATGTCACTGTATAACAATGAAAACCAACAAAAAACGAGAACAACTATAACAGGTTTGAAAGGATATATATATACATATACATATACATAGTGGACCTCACTTCAGAGGTCGGTTAACACACTATTAGGTAGATCGGTAACAGATAAGGCAGTCAGTAAACGGGTGCTCCAAATGGAAGCACCCCACTATGTTGTACTGCAGAAAGGCAGACAGCTTGCTGACAAAGATATCAAGAGAAGGGACTGATGTAATGCAACCCGGCAAGCTATTAGAGTCTGCGACTGTTCTATTGCCCATTAGCGAGTGGCTATCAAAGGCTCAGATGATTCACCGCAAGCAAATCTACAACATCTACCCTTTCCAATGGAACGTAATGTGAACACCAGGTTGTCTCTCGTACAGATCCTCAACTCCTGGAACTTTGACTATCACCATACCATGAGCACCGTCCGAGGTCTGTGGGTAGTGGTTGTCAGTGATTCATCGGTAGATCATCCGTTTGCTGACTACGCCAAATGTAGTAATGGCCGACCCGTCAATCGAAATAGCCACCCCAATAAAACCGACAAGCGTCCTAACCTTTCAGAACTTTCCACTCATAGGCAATGCAGCCTTAGCGAGTGGCTAACAGAGACTCGATATATAAATGTTCAGTATTCTTCACTCAAGTACATGATGGTTTACCACTATGAGTTTCTAGAACAAATTAACATTTGATAGCCCTAAATCAGAGCTACAAACTCAGAGTTCAGACTTGAACTCTTAGCCTAATGCTGGGGTCACCAAGTGCAAACTAGAATTATACAACTATCCATGTATTGTAACTAATGTAACTTGTAAGCCATTGCGTAGACTAATCAGGAATTGTAATGAACTTACCTCGACTTATCACAACAGAAGAATAGAAAAATAAAAATAATATTGAGTTCGATTTCGAGTACAAAGACTAGATCTCAATACAGGGACCACGGTGCCACATTCAACTCGTGTCATCTGTTGACTGGTCACTGTCGTTTTTCATTTCTTATCTGGCGCCTTTTAATTTACTACTTACTTGTAAGTTAGACCATCTCCATTTCCAAATAATTGTCTTCCCGTAAGACCGTCGTCCGGCACATACCCCGTAGCACCAGAAATCAAATGTTCAGCCATTCAGGTACTTTCAAATTCGAGTCAAGTACTGAGCTGAGGTACCAACGCACGCTTTTGTTCACCTTTGATTTCCGTCGTAAATAAAAGCGGTACACTTCCGGTTGCCTGATCTGCTGAGGAATAAATTCGAACAATTCAGGTGAGTTTTTGTAGTTTATTGTGTGAATAGGATTTCAAGACATACTTAAAATTGTAACTGTGAGATAAATTGTTCATTGTTATGAAGTGAACAAATCATTCAATGAATTGGAAGGTGTATTTGGAGCTTGCTGGTTCCCTGCGTGCTTAGCCCAGCCACCGCCCTACGTAGCGGCACACAGGGAACCAGCGAGTATTTGGAGTAGTTAGACACCCCCTAGCGGACACGCAGGGAATCAACGAAACCCATGTGGGTCAATTGCTGTGGTCCAAAGCTTGTGCAGTGGTAAGTTTTGTCATTTTCACCGCTCGACTGTATACTATGTAAACGTACAACTAATATCCAATGTGAATGTGGTCGCCTGCCTGACACTTGAACAACTCAAAAACAAAGCATGTCAATTTCCAGGGCCTTCGATCCACAAGCATCCTCAGCTTCTGATCGTCCCCAATACTGCAATAGCGATAGCCCAATACATAGTAATAGTCGGATAGTAGTGTATTGGGGACGGTACTGGTGACAAATACGCCTCCCAAGGTACTTCTTTTTTCCTTATAAATACTCACATATGTGGGTCGGTTTCAGTTAGGAACGATCAGAAGCTGAGGTTGCCTGTGTTTCGATCTAAATGAATGATTTTGGTATCGTTGCATTCCTCAGACATCTGGCTATCCGTACAAATCCTTTTCACGACCCTCAATTACTCTAGTCTATAACTACGCTATTCCGAACTCGGTCCACTTTATAGCCACGCATCGTGAAATCGGCAGCCATTTCAGGGAACTTACTATATCTAGCGCCATCTATCAGCGATTTTCTACAACACGCGCTGTTCCTGTTTCATCGGTCAACATGGACGACGATAACATGACGATGACAGATACGATCGTGAGCTCAGATTCTGTTCTGATCGTCCAGGGCTCGACGCTATTAAAATCGCAAGGTCGCATTTTGCGACCTAGCCAAAATCCCAGGTCACATTTTCAAAATCCAGCTCGCATTCATAAATGCCAGGTTGCAAAATTTTCTCGCCATTTTACGTGCCAAATTTGATTTTTTAGATCATCGAGAAAATGTTTAGATTATGCTCTTACCTGCAGCGTTAAATTCTCACAAATTTCAAATCACATCATTGACTTCGTTCATGCAGGTGCGGCGTTACTGTTCTTCACGACCGCC
>NMRA01000322.1:406227-449273 GCA_002633005.1 Phoronis australis
GTCCTGTTTTGGGTGAGGCTGTCCGATTTAAGAGGACCGGCGGTCATGTTGTTTCTCACCCGTGGTCAAAATTATTGGAAAGCATGAAAAGAATCCTACGTTGACACCTTAACCGGCTGAGACCGGGCAACAGGCCCAGTTTGAGCACCACACAATCTGCCCGTTCAGATCCGGGCAACAGGCCCAGTTTGAGCACCACACAATCTGCCCGTTCAGATCCTGGCAACAGGCCCAGCTTGAGCACCACACAATCTGCCTGTTCAGATCAAAGATACTATGCTGTTATGATTAATTAGATTGCTTCAGGCTGCTGATGTTATCATTCTGTAGAGTACGATACCATCATAAACACATTGGGGGTGATAATAGTATTTTTAAATTAAGTTTGTAAATAGCACATTTGATTAGTTCATGAAAAGCAAACGTGATGTGAAAACTGGAAAGAAATGTGATATTTACAACCTAAAACGTTTGTTTGATGTTACCATATTTTTTCATTAATTCTACTGAGTGTGCAACATAATTGGGCCAATTACCAAACTACCAGGCAGCAGTTGGATTTTGAGGTGAGCCAAGTGTTGTGCAATTCTTGCCATGGCAGGACACAAACATGTTTCAGGTCTTTTTGGAAAGAACGTGTACGCGATGTGCCCTGTACATTCAAGAGGATTTGTTTGTGAAGTCATTGCTCATCAAGATATCATCTCTGCCTGTATAGGGTTTTGTCCAGTTTTTGTTTAATCGAGCTTCTTCCAAAATACATCCTTAATCAGTGTTTGCATTTCTTTTATAATTTTCAGATGGGTTCCCTGTTGCGAACATTTCTTCTGTATGGTGTTGTTATTAGCGTCCTTCTTGCCGTTTTCTTGAACTTCCCAGCTCCTGAGCTATCTGACCGACTGAAGAACTGGAAGCAAAGGGGGCAGTACTTTGACTTTGAAGGGCACAAAATCTTTTACATTGGTACAGTACATTCACTGTTTAATCGGGAATGGCTTGAGTATATGTTAACTCCGAGAAATGCATGATTTTTTTGCATTTATACTGATGCACCATGAAAATAAATTGTGCGGACACAGATACATATGAATATAGGCAGACATCTATTGGAACTGAGAACCTAAAACTGCATTTGAGCAGTTATGTCTGTTCTGACTGAATAGTCATTTTTCATTGTATTTCGTGGTGCCTGTGACGTTGATAAAATTTTGTGTAAGTTTCAGTTGCTTGTACGCAACAGAACACAAGCTTATGTAGCAGTACAAGTAAAGAGTCGGATGGCAAAGCTGACCTAGTCATGATTCTTAAACCTTGTCCACACAACTTAATTTTGGAGACCACTGTGGTTTGAGCTACGGTCTCCCGTTTGTGAAAACTGGATTTGAATCCTGGTTTTAGCAGCTGATAATCAAGCATTGCACGAAGGAGTCTCCTAACTCCTCTGAGCTCGGTCTTACTAGTGAATATATTCAAAGGAGTGAATGAGAACCTGGATATAATGCAAAGGCAATTTCTGGGGTTGTGCATTTTATTTTCATTGAACAACAGTCTGCTTTATATCATAGGAAGAAAATTCTGCAACACTTAATTTTTACACGCAATCCTGTTAAATATAAGACAAAGATTTGAAGTTAACTCCTTGGAATTTAGTGTTTTTACTGGATGTACACATCTGGGTTTTTTTTTTTTTTACTTTGTAAGGCATTTTTAGTGCCAATTAGGCCCAGTATAGATGGAAAGCTGTGCATTTGAAGGCAAATAAGCTCACCGTGAGTGACGCCTGAATCGCGAGGATTTTGCCTGGCGAAGGAGTGATGCAAATGTCTCACTTGTAGGATTTTTTGTTTCATTGTGAGTGTAAATCCTCACAACGATGTGAGCTAAGAGCTCTAGGGTTTATTATCAGTAGCTAATAGAAATTAATTATTTCATCGCCTGACAATGAATCTCGCTTACTCACCATGATAACCAGGCGTACAACAGTTGCGCTCTTTGCCATGAACATAGTTTAGAGAATTTTACCTCATTTTACTCTTGTAACAAGGTTGTGAGAGGTTAATTTTATTTGAGACCCAAATTTCAGCTCATTGCTTAATGTTCATCTTATTTGCTTTAAATCTTACTGTTTCCGTAGCCCTCTATAATTATGTATGCGACAATACAAAGGTTTTATGAAACGACCAGCAAAAAGCCTACATCTAATGACTGCATTCACTTCCATGAAAAAACACAATCACCTGCTTGGTATTGTCTGTTTCAACCATTGGGTTTGTTCAATGAAAGTGAACATAGACGCGGGATGTTGGCCTTTGCTGGACCATTTACACCACTTTTGATTCTTGCTGGGGAAACAACAGCTTATTGGTGTAACTGGTGTCATTAGAAATTGTTGCATTTTCCTTTAAATTAAAGAACTCAAAAATCAAGTGGTGTACGTTGTGCAAAGTCATTTCAAACGACATTTTGAGAAATTAGTGGTGCAGTGTGTGTTTATCTGAATGCATTCTCATGCAAGAGTCGAATAAAACATAATTGGGAAGTGCGTGTATTTTACCATGAATGTGTGAATGTTTCCCACTCAGTGTTAGACAACTTCCGTACATGTTGTGTGCTGTAATTTCCGTAAGCAAAACAGGCATTCACAAGGACTGGTGCTTTCAAGGAAATCTGGAACACATAAATTTGGAAGTGGGCAGTAAGCTGAAGATGGGCATTATTAACCTAGATGAGTATGGCATAGACTCGAACATGAATCACGTCATCGGTGTCGCTTGTGTTAGTGCAAACCAAATGTTACTGTCTCTGTATTAATTAAATTATTGTGTGATCTTCTTTGTTCCAAATTTGCAGATAACACTGGAACAGGACAGGGGACTGTTGTATGTCTTCATGGATTTCCCACATTCAGTTATGACTGGATCAAGGTGATGTATGTGAAAAAATCACATCTAGAACTTTGATGGATGTCTAGAATTATTTCAATCTATTACTGGCATGCATGTGTCAGATTGCGATTAAGGGAGTTAAATATGTGAAAATGAGTTAATTAAGTTTTATGTATTCGAATATTCAAATAGACATGAAAAAATCAGCACTGAATAAAAATTAGAACAAAAAAGACGGCACTGGAGGAAGTCGCGTTAGGTTGTAAAGATAGTTTCCATGACTGCACAGCTAGTTCAAGATTGTCCTAACATGTATTATTGGATGGATCTTTCTGAAGCGATCATAACGATCAAGTAGTAAAACACATAATGATAATTTTCATTTGTTTAATGTGTTACCGTCGTCCAATCAAACTTCTCTGTCTCTTGTCAGAATATTTGGACATTTTCCAGGTACTTTTCACTCTCAAGAGATTGTTTTAAGAGAATCCAATGCTCAAAATGTAAAACTTTTAGCTGGCCCATTGTGTAGATTTGTTGGGATCAGTGTAATTGCTCCAATATTTTGATGGTTCCAAGGACTAACGAATAGCAGTCTGACTTAAAGTTCAGTAAAATAATTTTACTGGTATTACCAGTATTTAGCAGTAAACAGAAACACTGGTATAATGTATACATTGCTAACCCAATGTCTTCATACCATTGAATTGAATAGAAGGTGAACTGTATTGCGAACTCTACAGTTATCCATATGGTCAACAAGGCTGTGAAATATACATTACAATAACATCCAATAAAAATAGAAAAATATAATTGGCTGTACAGAAATTTTTGAAACAAGAATGGATTCTAGACAAAGTAGCATTTTCATTTTTCATTTTTTTGAGTATTTTGCAAAACCAATTAAATTGACCTGTGGCTTGCGATAATATACCTGTAATACCTGTCACGGACAGGATCATTGGGGATATACTGGTGCATTAATCCCCTCCCTCATTTGTCAGCCATATAATGAGCTAAATAACTGAACGAATAGTAATTGACGTTTCAACAGACAGAAACATAATAACTATCAACAAATAAAATTAATGTAGGCATAACTGAATGTCGGCTTATTTGCTGATTTGGCAAACTGTCCCTGAAAATTCTCAAACGAGAACTTAGGTACGTGGATTAGAGATATCAAAAAGTAAATTTTGGTATAAGTGAATCAAATGTAAAATGTAGCTCATTGTCTTCAGAGTTCTCAAAATTTTGAAAACAAGTCGGGTTGGCTACTGAACAGACATCTTTTAAAAAGTTTTTTATCAATTGTCTTGCCATTTCTATTTATTACCCCCTTTGGGTGTTGAAACCCAGTTCAAAGGTCATACTTTGTGGTGACCACAGTGTAAACCTTGTGGCTCTTGTACTTCTGACGTGCAATGGAATGGCTTGTTTTGAATGAATGTATCAAGTTGCTCTTGTTTCACCGTTTTTGTTATATCCTTCAGATACTTGCTGGTCTTGAGAAGCGTTTTGCACGTGTAGTTGCTCTGGATTTCTTGGGCTTTGGTTTCAGTGATAAACCGGTAAGAAGTATGGAATGTAATTCTTCAATATTTTTGCACAAAAGTAAAAGCCAATATTTTCATATTTTCCTCTATTTTTCAGAAGCTGGTAGTCTTACTGCAAATAGTGGAATTTTTAACATTGGCATATATACACATTGCAAATGAAACTAATAATGTCACATTCTGGGCTAAGCATGTGAAGAATTACTGTACTGGATAGATAGATCATGCTACTGTGGTTTGATCAGACCACTATTGGAGAATCACACTCATTCAGCAAAATGTAATAACTCTGGGATAGGAAAGCAAACATCAGTTTAGCAAAATAAAAGTTGGAAAAACATATTTGACTCTCCCAGATTTTTCAATTTTGTTTCAAATCCTGTCCTTGAGCAATAGACGTTTGTCAACAAATAAACTTTAATTCTGGTTTTAACATGGTTTTGTAACAAAACTGACCAAATAGACTACATATTGCTTTGTGTCATTATTTGTAGACCAAAGTACATTGTGCAGGAGCTGACTGGGTTTACCTTCTTCGTAAATACAAAGCCTTACAAAAACAATTTGTGAGGAGTGTTATCTTCAATGCCTGTGATATATATATATATTGTCATTGATAGCCTTGTTACAATTCATCTAAGAAGCACTGTGTCATGACATAGTCATGCCCATCACAACCTGGCTGTACGGTGTTTTCTCTATTAGTTCGCAGACTAGTGTACAAACTATTTTTCCCTTGAGAACTTTGTGTACGAATTAATAGAGACAAAATTGGCCGTACGAACTATTAAAGAAGAAAGTCGAGTGTTTGAATTTTTAGAGATAAAGATCAACGATAACAACGAGTGCAATGACGGCCTTCGAGACGGTGGTTTGGCAAATGAATGTGAATTTAACAAGTAACAAATTATATTCGCGGGTGGTGGATTTACTTCAAAATATACTACTTGAAAGCTTTGGCACTTTATTTTCTTTCCATGTTCGCAAACTTCAGGAACCACGCCGCCTTCGGAACCTCCGCTTTATGCAATGTCGTCTGCCGCACTTATTTTCTGACTGCAGTGCACTAGATAAAACATGCATTCAAAAAAATCAGGCCACAGAAACATGATGGTGGTTTTGCCAACACTCTCAATTCGATTTAGAAGGGAAGCTCGCGAATTTTCATGTCCCCTTACCTCCGATTCTCATCTTCATTACGTAGCGTGTTGCCATGGCAACTGAAGTTAGCCGTGCCGGGCGTTCGAGATAAGACAATCGCACTAAATCTTACCTTGACAATTCATTGGGTTGCGGAGTCTAGAGCATAACCATTCCCAACCATAAAAAACACCTGAATTAGTTTTTCAAACATTTATTTCATCAAACAACTCAACTCTGAACTCAGAACTTTACAGCTAATACGCTCATAGTTCTGCTAATGTCACGAGACCACTGTGGCCATAAATTTAATCCTTATGATGTAGCCTCTGCAACACGTGAAGATTGCACGCGTGCACTTCGCCACGTTAGAATAGTTGCAATCAAATTGGAGCACTGTATAGACATTTGTCATCTGCGCACTACAGTCACCGGAATCAGCTCTAACAAGACTACGGGACAGCACGGTACTGTTATTCTGCACTTTTGTAAATTTATTTGCGCAATAGTAATCTGAGGGTAACAGAACCTTGTTTTGGGAAAAGCTGCTGTAATGACAATTTTATCGCCATTTGACGACACACGGGAAAATCTTATCGCTATTTCCACATTTTTCTGTCACCAAAAATGGCTATCTGAAAAACGACTTTTCGAGCTCTATGCTAGCGTAGTAAAGCAAATAACGGATTCCAATCGTCTGAATAGAATTGGTGCTTATTGATTTGTGTTCTTTTATAAGAATAAAAATTTCCATTTTACCGATCCAAAAAGCTTGTACGCATTATTTTTTTCCAACGCAAATATGTGTACGAACTATTTTTCCCTCTGACGCCTTCTGTACAAACTATTGGGAGACAAACGGCATGTTTCAAGGGTCCTGGACGAACTAATAGAGTGTACGAATTAATAGAGAAAAAACCGTACTCAGTATTTCTTTAGAGTTGTGCATTTAACCTGAACTGTTCCCATAATTCTTTTTAAGATTGCTCATAACTACTCAATATTTGAACAAGCGGACATTGTTGAGATGCTGCTACTACAGCTCGGTGAAAAGTCAGTGCACGTTTTGTCTCATGACTATGGGGATACGGTCGCCTTGGAATTATTAGCAAGGTATTTATATCACAATTTTGAACTAAAACTTTGTTGTAGTCAAAGACTTTATACTTCACACTGCTGGGGCGTGTGGAAACTCTGCAGTAGTAGGCCACTTTCATTACCAAAAATTAAATTTCTTAGATAACTTTCAGTAGACCCATAAAACTACGTTTTCATTAAATCAGTTTTTGACCACAGTAAGATTAAAAACATTTTCATTGTCCATGGTGACCACAGAATCTTATGTCTTATAAAATGTGCATGAAAGCAATGCACAAGAAAGCATGTCTGGGATTTGCTTTTAAGGTCGTCCAAGAGACAGTTTAGTTGTCAAAAACCAAGTATTCCGTTTTTTGAAGGAGTGGCAATTTCTTGAAGTTCATATTCGACAGCAGAGTTCTGGGGCTACTAGAATAAAGAAACAGAATTTGCAAGTATCATGTAAAAAATTTATGTTGTGAACATTATGAAAATCTCTGTGAAAAATCAAGATTTTTAGCACAACTGCTGTCACATGGTTACGAACATCTGAGCAATATTTTTTTTGCTTATAATATCATTTTGTGGTCATCATGGATTTAAACATTATACAAATTGTAAAAGGTTATTTGATAAGTAATTTCAGAGGTTAAGATGACTGTTGAAGTCCAGGATTTAAGCTTTCACATTGACCAAAACTCTTCAGAAGTGGAGAGTTGCAACTTATTTTCCAACAAATTGGACTCACAATTGTTGCGGAGATAGGATCTTGTTTGATTCCACTCCTTCAAATCGCATGCCGTGAATAATACGCTTTTGCTTACATGAAAGTCATGCATTTCTAAAGATATGCGTGACTTTTCGCTGTTCATCCTTCTGAACGACTTTTACCGCGATTAAAGATAGCGCGGCGCCAGAGTCGGACTCAGTTGCAATGACCGCATTGTCCGGTGCGAGCAAGACCCAATTAAGTGTAATTACCCGACCATAAACTATAGTAAACATCTCTGCCTGTATTTACTGGCGAATTTTCAAAATGCGTTAACCAACAGTTCTCGTTAAAAACAAATACCACAGCTGTATTCAGATGGAAAAAACAACCAAGTTTGATTTTCGATTTTTAAAAATCGATGAACTATGAAGCTAAAAACTGCAAACATTGAGTACGATTGAAGATAAACGACTGTGCGTATTGATATACTCGGTGATTTACAAACGCTGATCAGAGTTAACAATATCACGTGGATTATTCTTTTAATGTACAACTAAGCTACATTGAAACATCTATGAAAAACTCACAGTGACTAAATTAGATGTCAGTAACTTTAAAACATCGCTTATAGCTCAGTGCATGCCGAACTACTTTACTCCAGGAGTAGTACACTAACCGGAAAACCGCTGCTCGCGAAAATGCGCCATTTTCTATAGTTAGCTTGCTGTTGTAATGGAACATCTGTGAAGACAACTTAGATGGCAAGCTTTTATTTGTAGTCAACGAGAGAGTGCAAGCAGTGGATGAGGTTGGTCGCTGGGCAAGAGCTGTGATTTCATTTTTATGACTGAGGAAAAGCTAGAATAGTTATGTAGTTACTGCAACCAAAATTGTCCAGAGGTTCCAAATCTTCAATTTGGCTATCACCATATTTGCATTTCTGTATATATGTTATGATTCGAGTTCTAATAAAAATTGAACTTGAACTTATGGCACGTTTAGTTTTGTTTGGTGTGACATGTGTGGTGTAGCTGTTATCTGGAAGATTCAAGGATGGGTTCACAATTAACTGACCGTTTGAGTTTGCTTCTATATCAGCTAATTTCCTTGGTCAATATTCACAAAATTTGGCCGATATGTGTGTATCGAGGAGGTGCAGGGGAGACATCATTGGCCAGTTGTCACAAAGAACAACCTATAATGATTTCTGGTCTAGATGTACTTTACTTTTTGATCCATGCTTTTTAGCATTATCCTATTTCTAATTGGGTTAACTCTTTGAAGGATCTCTGATTGTGTTGTGTCACGGCCAGGCCCATTGCACCCCAAGTTTTTGTTCTTGCTTTTACAGAATCAGCGGCGGACTAAAAGTTCATCTCAAGACACTGTGCATGTTAAATGGAGGTTAGTGTAAATTAAATCATCAAATTTTTGAATCAACTCTTTGGTAAACATTTCAAGAACATTCCATTTAAACCAAGCTTCCTTATCAGGGCCAGTTTTATCTACCTTATTTCAGGCACAGCTTCTATTGTGAATTAGTGATGCAGTTAATTAGATTATATGCCTTGCTGGAAGCTCAGGGTCAATGGGTTTTTTTGACAAAGTCAATATTACTTGACCAATTTTGAAGTCAAGAACCCACATAGTCTGATTTTTACTCCTCTATTCAGATTTTATGGTTTCCATTGGTTTCCATGTCCCAAAAATAGAGTCTGGGATGCTTTCAAGCTGTCTATTTAGATATGATCTGATAAGAATCAATAATTGGGCTCACTGTGTGACCTAATAAATAGGGTCACTCTGTAGTCCCTATTGAGAATGAAATGTGGATAGAAGAGTCCATATGACCACCTAACATTACTACAACTGTTCTTGTGGAGTGTAAAAATCAAGAAATTTCCACTATCATGATCTAATCTAGAATTATGCTGGGTTAAACTTGACAAGAACGCTTTTTGTGTTGGTAAACAGTACTGTGGTTGTCAGAGCTTACAGTCGCACAAAAGGAATCAACAGGTGAAAGTTATTATTTCTCTTAAAGTCAACCGTTTTTTCTCCAAGTTTTTTGGTGAAAGTATTTCATATAAAACACATCTGCTTCATGACATTATTGAAAGTCATTTGCAAATAGTATTTTTACATATCAGTTAGGGTCAGGCAAGCTGTTTACAGCATAACTGCTGGATTACCTGAGCTTATCAGATGAAATCAGACAATAAGAGAGCAGGACTATTGGTTTGCCACTGGGAAACTGATAAAAACAGGGCTGTATCCCAACTGGCGGACCGATACTCATTGGAGAAATTTTAAATATTTCTCCATATCGATCCTTATCTCGTTTAAAGGGGATGTTTACATCATGAATACAAAATTTATGAATTTTTTGAAAAGTTGGCAGAACTATCTTTTTCAAGTTTGTTAAATATATGGAAATGAATTTTTTCTTATTCAAAGTCACTTACAGTCTGTGGTAATTAAGTCGTTGTGCACCCGTGCTTTGGAATGAGTATCCCGATTTCACTGATCAGATAGTCGGGACAGTGGAGAGAATTAAACGGACCTACATTCATTTTACAATTTTCAATTAGCCATTTGTAAATACAAGTCTGACTTGTCGAAATGTCTGTTAAATGCCCAATGATTTAAATTCTCAAACAAGTCAGATTTTGTGATGAAAGGTTACCAGAGTCACTGTTCCAATTTGCTGATTTTATTTGAATTGTAATGTTTTGCTTGTGTTGCCAGGTATCTTCAAAGAAACCCATCATCCACGACTGGGCCAAAAACTCTTGAGGATTCCGTATGCTGGAGCTGTGCTGAGTAGATTGACGTCGTATCCTGTCTTTAAGATTGGGTATGGGTTGTTTTTAGTAGTCTGTAGGCAAATAGTTGTCACTGAAATCCTACATAACCCTGACCTTAAACTTCCAGGTACAGGCAGTCACCATAAGACAGCACCATCTGTAGCATATCTTAAATTAGATGTTAGTTGACTGTTACTTATTTAACAATTCATCCATATATTAAAGAGGCTGTCATCTATCAGTTTGCAAATTGATAAATCAACTAACATTTGCATTTCGTCAGAAATCTAGTATACCTTAAATTTGCTTTTACTCTAGAGTATTTTTAGTTTACATCCTTGTGCTCTATTGTTTTTTTTTTTACAGTGTTGTATTACATCACTTGTGGGCAATTGATGTTAAATAATTTAAATCAATCAGTCAAAAAAGAATCGGCGTTGTGTGGCTCAGAATTGGGACTTTTGCACAACTAGCTTTCCAACAAAGAAGTGCATTTTCTTGCAAATTTGCCTATAAAAGATGATTTTTGACACAATTCCTTTCAAACGGTTCACTAGCTTTTACTGTAGCCCATGCATGCATACTGCATATCACTATTCCACAATGCTTATTCACTAAGTTTAGTTGTTTCAGTCCTATTAATTTTGTTTTTCAGACTTGGAGAAGTATTTGGTCCAAAAAGTAAACCCAGTGATGAAGACTTTGCAGACTTTTGGGCAGCAACAAGATTTAACAACGGAGATAAAGTGGCCTATAAGTAAATCTTAAGTACATCACTTATAAGTTGTTGTAACAAATTATAATTATCCCACTCACTCAATCAACTGTAGACAGCATATGACCATACATTTTGTGTCTCTAATGCAATAAATCTAATCTGGTGGAAATAATTACAGCACCACCTTCTAACAGAAGGGTAGTTAAAATCCCCTGACCAATAGGCATAAGTTGTGGCCAAAATTCCTTTGATGTGCTAAGACCATGTAGGGTAAAGCACATCACCTCAGACTTTGTGCAGCAAGGTATGTAAGCGCTGTTCCCCTGTCCTGAACAATAATATGAATTGTAAACATTTGGGATAATGCTGTGGGCATTTTAATTTATGAACCTCTGGAAATGGGAGGGTGGGTGTTTAACCCGGAGATGGGTGCTTAAATTGGAATATATGATAAATATCTCTTCAAAAATTGAAATTTGGGTTGAACTTGTTTTGGCTCATCATATTTGACATGTTTCAACCGGAATTCTGTGTTTAATACAAATTCTCCTCTCAAAAAATTGATTGTGACGTTATGATTTTACAAATGAGTAAGCAGTTGAGCTTTTTTATTTGTGAACTCATGAGGTGATTCCAGAAGTTCCTTCCAGTAGCCCAAGATACCTGTCACTAGGTGGCACTTCCATCTACTTTGGGCACAATGTATGTTTTCTGTTTTGTTTGTGTTGCTCGTCTTAACAGTTTTTTAACTCCTAGGTTGATCCATTTTCTTAACGAGCGTGCACGGTATCAGGGCAGGTGGGTTGGTGCTCTCAAGACAACAAATGTTCCAGGCAGGTTGAGTTTTAGACGTTCTTCACTCATTTAATTAGAAGTTATTGTTAAATTAGATTTCATCATGTGCTGGACTTTCATTGAGATTTCATCTTTAACATGTTATGAAATTTAAAGACGTTTCGTCAATGTTATTCATACCTTTGTTTTGCTGTGAACGTATTAATTAATTGGTTTTTTGAAATTCTAGTCTTTTTATTATACTTGCAGATATTTGGCTAAATGTGCAGTCTTATTGATTACGTTTTGTGCAGCCTTAATGGCAAAATGCTTGTTGTTACCTGGTGAAATGAAATGTCTCCAAGTATGTTACTTTGTCGCAAAATTTGTTTTGCACATGCTACAAGTCACATTTTTTGTCCGACCAACATGACATTAACACTCTTCGTGCATTTTGTTAAAAGCTCGAGGCCTATTGTTTTTGTGCAAAACCAGACCAAAGATGTCATACAGTGAATTTTCCTTTCAGTCGACATGAACTTTACACACTACATGCATCTAGTGAAAAAACTGGAAATGTATTGTCTGTGTGCAAAATCGCATCAACAATGGCGCTCTGGCAGCCATTTTTCAGTGTACTTCCGCAATTTTAACTCGAAAAGTGTGATGTTCTGACATTTCCCCCAAAGACATGGCACACTTACGAGGGAGTATCAGTTAATGGCGGATTGGGTGGTTAGCCAAATATTGGATGGGTGCGATAGTAATATAATAAAAATGATGGTAAGAAAAATAAAATGACTGTGTACAAGAATAGCACCAGAGAGTGATACACCTAGTCATATGACGCAGGTCGCAGCTTTTTGTTGACCTCACATGGCGCATGGAGGAAAGATGATTTGTTGCGAAGCAGTGGAGTTTTATTATCTATAAAACAAAAATTTGTTTTCAGTGCACTTCACGTATGGCCCAGCGGACCCAGTCAACCCTCCTGCCTTTGTGAAGCATTACAGGTAATAAATCGGTGTTTTTATGGTATAATTAAGAATTATTACTGCAGTCTTTTTTCTTGCTATTCTTAACCATAGGTCACATTCCGTGACCAAAATGTGGTGCGGCAGAAGACTAATAGTTCTTACTCATTCCATAATAGGTAATGTTTGATTTTGAAACATTTTATTATTACTTAGTGATATTTCCTAATGTGCTAGAAGTCGCTATAAATGCACTGGTTTTATACAGTGTTCATCAATTTCCATATGGTGTTATCATGTACATTACAGCATCCAGCTTGTGTAATGGATTTCCCTCCAAATCTCAGACCCACGTCTTCTAATGGAATTTTAAGGCACTCAATATTTTCGCAAGCATACAGATGTATGGATCAAAGATTAATTTTTTTGCCTCCATTGTGGCAGCTCACCGCAGGCTTCCTTGCACACCATATTAGAACGATCAATCAGCAAATTTTTTTATTTTTTCAAAAACAATAAAAGCATCGTCCAATTTTGATTGGCAGATGCTTGGAACATCACTCATATCATGCATTGTGTCATTCTTACACTGAATTTTAGTTGAGCGATTGAACATTTTCACGATGTTAGGTTTTCACCGTAAACATGGGTTGTGTTTGTGGGAATTAAATAAATACTAAAATCAGTATGCATTGCAAAACGACAGGGTCCATCGTGATGCTTTGTTTGCATTCGAACCTTATAAACCTCTACTTCACTAATGGTCAACATTAAGTGACACTAATAAGAAATGCGATGGAGGCGATTGCCACAGAGTATTTTAGTAGGCGGGATTGCCTAAATAGTTCAATTTATGCGAAAATATGGTCTGTGCAGGAAATCTATTGCACAAGCTCAATGTACGTGATGTCATTCGTAAAGCAACGAATATTGAATTAAATGAGCATAGCTATAAACCAATGATCTGGTGTTAAAAACTGATGTATTTGGCTCTTTTGAAGCAATATGTTCTTAACCTTTGAAATAAATTGCTGGAAATTTCCCTTAAGTCCACAATGACTTGGCAACCGAAATTAACCCTCTGGTTTTTGGCAATAATCACCTGTCAGTTCCAGAAGTCATTTTGCATAATTTGAGGAAGGAACCAGTTGAGACTGTAATGGGAAGTCAAAAGTTGTTTTTTGACATGGGAGGAATTATTGCCCTTCTAAAGAACCAATGTAGTCAGCTTGTACTTTATTATTTATTTATCAATGTAATATTTACAATGAGGGTAGCCCCCATCAGTTCACACTGCTTTCCATGGGGGCCCTCACATATACACACGTATGCTCATAAGTTCAGACTGAACTTGAGGAGCTAGGGACCCGACTCAACAGTGTAGTAGCGGGGCCCACGATATTTGAACCTACTGCTGTACCTTGTGAATAGGAGGTGGACATTAATCCCAGTGGGCCACAGTGCCTCCTCTTACCTGCCATTCATTTTGTAACAAGTTTCATTCTGGACCAAAATATTCAGTAAATTCAGTGTTAGTTTTGTGAAATAGAATCCGAATTAAGGATTTTTTGTGTCAGAACACGTGTGGGTGTTTGTCTGTACGCATGTTCCAACTTGATGAAGCGGTCATTCACCCATGTGAGAGGAAAGTTGTCTATGCATCACCAGAAGTCTTGAGAGCTGAGGAAGTCGTTTCTGCTTTTGAGTGATTACGCAACCTTAATGAATGTTTGAATATCTTACAGTACAACAGTTCCTAAACCCAGCATAACAGTTCTAAGCAATGACATTGGACACTACCCCCAGTGGGAGAGACCAGGCCTGGTGCTGCAGGATTACAACAGGTTTCTAGACGAGATCCTGACCAAAACTCAGTGAGTGAGACACAACTCAAGATCATCCTGCCATTGAATATTTTGTGAAGTTAAAATTGAAATAAGGCTGGTTGAGAAAACAACAACCATTTTTGCTACCAATTTGATGATTTTGTAAAATGGCAGTCAATGTATGGATTCCCTCCCATTGCTATCACAGTGCCATGTCGCTTGAATTATTAATGAATTAGTAATTGTGCCAAATAAGCTGCATCTGAAATAACTGGACACATTTTTATGCACCCAATGTGTACATTATGTGGCCCGGGGGCATACTGCTGTCATCTTGGACGGTCGGGTGTCATAGTGGCCATTTTTATTCACTTTTGATTGTCTGAAATATTTCAGTTGAATCATTGGGAAGATCATTATGAAATTTGGCAGACGTACTTGTATTGAAGAGATAGATGCTAATTTATGGGCAGTTTTGAATTCTGTTGTCTCCCCTGCTGTGTACCTATTTACAGGGAGCACAGCTGGTGCTGATTTTAGGATGAGTCTGACTCAGTGACGTGTCCTCGTGACAATTTAGGTTTTCTTTGGGTATGCCCTAATATCTACAAAGTTAACTTATTAATTCCTTGATAGGTATCCATGAAATTTGACAAATAACTCTCTATGAAGATGATGTTGACACTTACCCATGCATTCTAACTATTCTGCACTGCCCCCTAGTGACGTGAAGAATCAACGTGGAAGTTGACAGATGTGTTCTCTGTCATGGCAGTTGTAGTTTTCGTTACATCTATCTCGGTGGCTCTCTAAATGTTGACGTACGTGATTATGTTGTGAGGAGAGTGGTCGAGTTTTGGGCAGTTCCAATTACTGATGCCGCATAGTGGCATTTTTGATTGATTTTCGTGAGGAACGATTAGGGTTGGTGTTAATGTTTAGACACATCTAACCAGCGGGGTGCTCCCTTGGTGTAATTAGGATATACTTTGCGTCTGCCTCAATATATATCAAGTGCTATTGACTAACAACACTCGAGCAACATGCACGTTTTTGATATGCTACAAAGTTTTGGATTGAAGTATGGAAGGTTAACGCAAATGGTTCAGTTCACCTGTCGTTAGATGATTTTTGCCTGAATGAGTGCCGAAGATGGTACGAACGTAACTTTGAGGCCAGACCCTTATTTGTTAGTTCACGAAAGGGAGTTTGAAACATAAATCCGTCAAGTCAGTATTGGTGCCCATGGTACAAGTGTCTTTGTCAATATTCTGAAGATGATCTGTGTGCTTTACAAAGTAAATTTATTGTGATTAATAATTGATGGTGCTTTCTGTTTCAGTTTGTATAATGTATTTTATAACTGACGTTTTTGTAAATCCTTTTAATTGTGGACTTGTTACGCTGCAGCATATTAAATGTTATGCATAATATGATTATTTTTGTATTTAGTTAATAGTGAATTACTGCTGGTAGTGTACACGTAATTTTTAACATGTATGTTTTGTGATAACAATAGGAAAGAATAAACAGTTATAATATTGCAGGAGTGCAAGTCATTTCTTTGCTGTTCCAAGAGTATAACTGACTGCCTAACAAAACGTAAGTTTTAAACTTACCTATGACAAATTAAGAAATCTCTGCCTTGTACAAACACTGGATTTTTCTAAAAATAATTTCACAAATCAGTTCACATAATTTGAGAACAATACTGTTGATTTGTACTCAATTAGTAGACACTCCTAATTTGACGTTCGTCATATTAACAGTTTCATTGAAGTAGAAACCTCATAATTATTGTTTAAAGCATCTATAAACCTGCATTTCATCCAACTGTCTTGTTGCTCAGATGAGAACTGATTTCTGGGATTGCAAAGAACTGACAGAGTTTGTTATTCCTTGAAACAATGCTCAGCAGGCAAGGTTACAGCTGTTTAATAAGTTGTCGAGAATACATGATTTTAGTCAAAATTTGTGACTGAATAATAACCTGTTAGTCCATAAACAATAAATATCACACAAGCCAACACAATCCCACCACTGCTAGTCCCCAATACGTAAATTGGCCTCACTATTTCCTTTTAGATCTACAAAAATGTAATTTTAATGTTGATCCAAATGATAGCGTAGACAAAAGCACCAAAAAGCAGAGAATTGTTGCATGGACAGTAAATGCAAGCTAGGGCCACAGCAACTGATGAGTAGAAATGCAAGCTAGGGCCACAGCAAATGATGAGTAAAAATGCCCCTCAAAGATAAACTGGGAGCTGTGCTCTTGTAAACGTAATATCAGCAAGTGCTGGTTGAAGATATGCCTAGACACATAAATATGTCCTCACTTACCATTCGTACATATGTCCTATAGGCTCTGAAAACGTCTACAGCAAACAAGCAACAAATGGGCATCGTTTGTGCCATGTCTTGAAACTTAGCTATTTCAAACTCCTACAAAAACCTGTCCAGTTTTCACCAAAAATTCACTACCAGACATTGGGTTTTTCTACCAGTACACCCCCCCATAAGTCGAACTAAAACGCACTGAATAGCCGACTATCGAATGTGTTAGATAAACAGTCGTGCAGAGATGGATGACTTTATTGATACATCCGAACATTAAAACAGTGCGTTCGGTTTTAACAACAGTACTCTTTTTACCTGACTATATAAAACAACAATTAGTACAAAATACATAAATGACAAAATTCACAAAAATAGAGCCATAAGTTACCTTAATAATAGCACTCTCCACAACTTCCCTGTCCAAGTCTTACATAGCACTGTCTAACCACCACCCAAATACATAGCAAAGAGACTTGCATAAGCAGGCAAATGGGCCACGAGATCACAAGATCATGCTCCAGTTAAGTCTCTGGCCAGCCAATAGCACAACAGAGTCAGAAGGAATGTGAGGCTCTCCAAGGTGACAATAGAAAGCATTAAGGGTTTACACTAAATGCTAAATATCATACAACATGGAAGGGTTGAGGTAATAACAATACCCACAGTTCCTCACAAATACATGGGGACTTGTAAAATTAAAACAAACATGGCTGGGAGTAGCAAGAACTCCTAGAGTACATGGTCTGTCAATGACATAATTCACGAGAAGAAACTAACAAGACAAGTGGATATATGTGTGGAATGCCATTTATTACATATCTCCCTGTAAATGTGATGAACCACTGAGACGAGTAAACAACTTAAAATGTTGATTCAAAACTTGATAATTTGTGTTGTCACAATTGCCGATAGAACATAGCACATTGATCATGTCAAAGTCATATGCTATTGTGGCTGGGATATGCTTATCAGATGGTGTATGAATTGAAATTGTAACGTGACAGTGAAGTTAGATGAAAAGAAAAGTAATAAAGGACTCCATTTTCGACAAAAACGTTTTGTTTCAATGAAAAATTATGTGAAAACCAACATTTCTTCTCAATACAGTTAAATTATTAAAAAAACACATTATAATTACCAATAATCATGCTTAATTTCTACTTATACATATTTTGGCAATCATGGTATTCCAGATTAGTAAAAATCCAAAATTGGCATAAATTCACAAATATAAGGAATGCTCAAATGCTACATGAAAAACCTGTCACTGGCAAAGTCACAGAGGGCTTCCTCTGTTTGTCCACTGCAAAAAAATCTCTAGTCAAAATTCATACTAATATAGAATTTATATTTGGGCACTTCCCTCCCCTGTTCATTGCANCCCCCCCCCCCCCCGCCCACCCACAAAGTTTTGCATTTGGCCCCATGCTCAACAGTCAAAAAATCTCCACCTAGGGATACTATCTAATTTGGGACGTCGATATAAATCCAAGCTGACATTAAATTTTCTTGATTTTAAAGACTAGTACTTGGACAATTTTGGGGCTCATAATTTTAGTCGAATATTAGACACTGCGTTCTGTAACAACCCAGCCCAAAAGCAGACTTGGCAGATCATAAAATCCTTGAAAGCCGCCGACTTCGTGTGTCCTCAAGGTGAACGATCATTTGTCACACTGACTGCAATTCTTAAATTTGGAATTATAGCCAATATTGCCTATTTCTAAAATTGTAAACTTGAACAAAATTATTTTTTAATGCCTGACTGAAGAATTTTTGCCATACTTCTGGCTATACTAGTGCTTGTGACACAGTGAATTTTGAGTTTCCAATAGAAGCAGAGTTAAGTCATAAGCCCGTTTTTGATAATCTAAATGATATTCAGCACCTGACTTGGCTGATGTCTAAATTATGCAAGCCTCCCACGCCCATACCGTTATCAGCTTATCAAGCTTCACGCGAAATACTTCGCCCCATTTGAATACAACTCCAGTTACGAAGAGGTGGTGCCATCTGCTAATGTTCCTGAAGATATTCAGGCAATTTGTCAGCAGCACATCGGAAGCCCAAGTTGGCCGCTGAACTGTCGGGCGTGTTCTGACTTCTGGCTTCACAACGGTATCGATAGCACCACATCTAAATGGAACCAGAGTACATTGTGAAATAAACATTTTTAGTACCAATGTACGCTGACAAGAACCTTCATCTCAGTTTATCCTGGATTTGTGTCCAAACAGTAGACACACATTAGTGACAATTTCACCCAGTTTAGCTGGCTGAAAAACGAAAAACCAATAAGGCCTTTTACTCTCATATGAACAGTCTCATAATTACATTCTTTACCGTGATAGGATACATTTGCGTCATCAATTTAGGTCACAGGCAATGCAAACAACCTCAATAAACTTTGAAGATTTCTTGAGCATCTGGTGTCCTGTTGGTAACAAAAATCAAGTCCTCTCACAGTAAGGACTACTATGAGACCTCAAGTCCTATCACAGTAAGGACTACTACAAGACCTCAAGTCCTATCACAGTAAGGACTACTATGAGACCTATTTTATGGGGTACTAAATGCAACTTAAATATGAATTTTTACAAGTCCAACTGTCATAGTTTTTTGATAAACGAATTTTAAAAACAACTTCAAGATACTTTAAAGCCAATTTGCATCCTGCATTGCATATAAACATTTCCCCTTAAAATTACACAAAGAAATTATAGTAAATTAAATTCCTATGGGGAGGACTTATCAATAAGTGAATAAATTATTTTTGTGGTTTCATTTAAGAAATAAACATGAGTGATGAAAAGTGTTTATTATATACTAATTTTTCACATTTTGATCAAAACCTTCACAGAGAAATTCTAATCATTCTCCCATGAATGCTAGACGCCAGACAAAAATGTTGTACCAATCCACAATGGCCGAGACCTGTTGTATTCAAGTACTTCATAGTTTGTTTTACTTAGTGACTCACCTTATGACACATATAGGAGCCACCTTTCTTAACTTTATCTTTACCACTTGGTGGACCTTTCTGTGAGACAACAAGGAAAATACATCGAAGTGTTGGCAAGCTGCGGTTCTCGATAAATTATGAAATATGTTCAATGAAAAGGAATCCGCCATTTTGCAAGACAGCAAGGAACACATCAAAGAATGAAAAACCACAAGGCCTTTTACTGAAGTGTTTAAAATGGTATTTATAAATTAGTATAAGAAAAGACACATATTATTTACAATCATATGTAATAAAATAGAACGTGTTGTAAAAGAAGATGCAATTTTTCTGCTTTTATCTACTCAGATTCATATCCAGTTTTTGCTTACATTTGAAAGAGATACAAGGGTATTGCAAAGTGTAGAAATGCACCCCTCACAGTAAACCGCAAATGGTACATTTCTGTGAGGTGACTGTCAGTTTCACAATGTACAAGGAGACATCAATTTGACGGATAGTTGCAATAGACAGACTTGGGAAAAAAGTGTTGGCACCTCACCCTTTACTTTTAATGCTTTTCATAAATAATCATCAGGTTTGGTAGATAAAATGGGCATGGTACTCGTTGGAATCTGCTCGATAGCTGCCACCTCCAAAATGGAACAATCATTAAAGGGTGCTTTTATTAGCAATGTCACTGTCAATCTCTTTTTAGGACACTATCATATCAATATACAAGCCCAAGAAGGATGACAATACGAACTCACAGGGTTGGTGACAGGGTCAGCAGAGTGTACCACAGACCACCAGTCAGCAGTCCACTCCCAAGCATTACCTATGATGTTCTTCAAGCCATATTTGTTTTGAGGCGGAAAAGCAGTCACCTGCAAAAACCATAATTAAACAAGTGACCAGCATCTCAGAGAGGTCTCATTTTCATAAACTGAGAAAGGAACTACACAAATCATTCGCATGCGCGTCCTAACAGTAACCATAGGTGCTCGTTAATACATGAATCCTCTTGTCTGCTATTCTCCTTGAGATCAACCATGACGAAAGTAAAAAACGAACTATAATATTTATGTGGGTACACAGACAGTACTTGGTGTTTATGTGGGTACAGAANCAGTAAGGACTACTATGAGACCTATTTTATGGGGTACTAAATGCAACTTAAATATGAATTTTTACAAGTCCAACTGTCATAGTTTTTTGATAAACGAATTTTAAAAACAACTTCAAGATACTTTAAAGCCAATTTGCATCCTGCATTGCATATAAACATTTCCCCTTAAAATTACACAAAGAAATTATAGTAAATTAAATTCCTATGGGGAGGACTTATCAATAAGTGAATAAATTATTTTTGTGGTTTCATTTAAGAAATAAACATGAGTGACGAAAAGTGTTTTATATACTAATTTTTCACATTTTGATCAAAACCTTCATTAGAGAAATATCTAATCATTCTCCCGTGAAAGCTAGATGCCAGACAAAAATGTTGTACCAATCCACAATAGCCGAGACCTGCTGTAGTCGAGGACTTCATAGTTTGTTTTGCTATTTCTTAGTGACTCACCTTATGACACATATAGGAGCCTCCTTTCTTGACTTTATCTTTACCACTTGGTGGACCTTTCTGTGCGACAACAAGGAAAATACATCGAAGTGTTGGCAAGCTGCGGTTCTCAATAAATTATGAAATATGTTCAATGAAAAGTAATCCGCCATTTTGCAAGACAGCAAGGAACACATCAAAGAGTGAAAGACACAAGACCTTTTACTGAAGTGTTTATGGTATTTACAAATTAGTATAAGAAAAGACACATATTATTTACAATCATATGTTATCAAATAGAACGTGTTGTAAAAGATTCAATTTTTCTGCTTTTAGCTACTAAGATTCATATCCAGTTTTTGCTTACATTTGAAAGAGATACAAGGGTATTGCAAAGCGTAGAAATGCACCCCTCACAGTAAACCACAAATGGTACGTTTCTGTGAGGTGACTGTCAGTTTCACGTAAGGTACAATGTACAAGGAAACATCAATTTGACTTCAACGGATAGTTGCAATAGACAGACTTGAGAAAAAAGTGTTGGCAGCGTTAACTTCCATTGAAACCTGTCAATAAATTCCCGATTTTATGAGAACAAAAGACCCAATTCAATTTTCATTTTTGAGCCTGTTAAACACAGCAAAATTACAGTACTGTACATTGAGCATCTAACACTGATATTTGCCTTTTTTGTCCATTTCTTAACAGTCCACATTGCAAAACAAATGCAAAGATACCGTCAAGTGTGTCTGCATTGCAATAATGAATTACATTAAGACCTGAGATAGTGACTGCTATATTTGCCTGTGAAGAAGCAGAACAAATGCTTGACACATGTGTTGCATTGGGAGTAAATATCTTAGAATGAGTGGCGCTGTTCTATTTCAAGACAAGCCTATTGCAATATGTCACTGAATCTCTTTTTAGGATACTATCATATCATTATACAAGCCCAAGAAGGATGACAATACGAACTCACAGGGTTGGTGACAGGGTCAGCAGAGTGTACCACAGACCACCAGTCAGCAGTCCACTCCCAAGCATTACCTATGATGTTCTTCAAGCCATATTTGTTTTGAGGCGGAAAAGCGGTCACCTGCAAAAACCATAATTAAACAAGTGATCAGCATCTCAGAAAGGTCTCATTTTCATAAACTGAGAAAGGAACTATACAAATCATTCGCATGCGCGTCCTAACAGTAACCATAGGTGCTCGTTAATACATGAATCCTCTCGTCTGCTATTCTCCTTGAGATCAACCATGACGAAAGTCAAAAACGAACTATTATGTTTTTGTGGGTACACAGACAGTACTTGGTGTTTATGTGGGTACAGAGACAGTACTTGGTGTTTATGTGGGTACAGAGACAGTACAAAGTGTTTATGTGGGTACATAGAGTACTTGGTGTTTACATGGGTACAGAGACAGTACTTGGTGTTTATGTGAATACAGAGACAGTACTAGGTGTTTATGTGGGTACATAGAAAGTACTTGGTGTTTATATTTGTACAGACAGTACTTGGTGTTTACTTGGGTACAGAGACAGTACAAGGTGTTTATGTGGGTACATAGAGTACTTGGTGTTTACATGGGTACAGAGACAGTACTTGGTGTTTATGTGAATACAGAGACAGTACTAGGTGTTTATGTGGGTACATAGAAAGTACTTGGTGTTTATGTTTGTACAGACAGTACTTGGTGTTTATGTGGGTACAAAAACAGTACTTGGTGTATATGTGGGTAGAGAGCCAGTACTTAGCACCTCAAATGAGTTATGCTCTTGTCAATAAGAACACATCAACAAATTTATACTGATTATGGCGTATAGAGTGGTGGATGTCAAAAATGGCCAACAAGTGGCACAGAATACCTCCAATTCTTCAAAATAGGCAGGTGTAATTGTCTCCTTAATATTAACCTCTGTGCAATATTTTATGAAAATGCGCCACGAAACACCGAAGATATAGCAGCAAATATAAAAAACTAAAATTGCCACAAGGGGCACAGCAGTAGTCCAATCAGTCTGAAAGTCATTGTCGTCTGTCATCAGTTTCATAGGGACATAACTACCAAATCTCATGAAGATCTTGCTTGCGTTTAGGAGGTACAACAGCAGACCCGGACACCCAGAAGCAAACACGCGAAGGTGACGACAATATCTTACCACATACATATAATGTGAGCCCAAAAAACAACAAATGATTGTCAATAACTCACACCTTAAAAATCAGTTATCAAAAGTGACTATAGAAGTTAGAGATCATACTTACTGGACACGTTCCCTGGAAGCCATCTTTTTTTGTGTTGATGTTTGGAAACTCCCCCTGCCAGATGTTCATCCAGTGTTCATCACGCGGTAGCATCTTGTTGCCCCAAGGAAACAACCTGAAAGCAAAGCAAGGGAATGCAATGTACGCATTCTCTGTTTACCACCAGGTGTCTCTTGTGATGACAACTGCAGAAATGAATATGCTGAAAATATTTGCAAACTGTTCCCCAAAATCCCATTTTAAAATTGATATTTTTTAGTTCACAAAATAAGAAATGCTTTAGATTGCAAAGATGAAGTGATGTGAAATTACAGGGGGGGATCTTTACCCGAAATGGTATTTGTCGTTACTTTAAACCATGCAACGCCTTACAAGAATCTTTTGGTAGCCCCCAAGACAACCTCAGTTACGTGGAGAAATCTGGGACAGATATGAAGACAGTGATGCAGCATACATGACTGAGTAGAATCGCCCCCGTCTGGTATGACTGGCAGAACACAGAAGGTCATGTTGTGTGAACTCAGCTATGGTCAGACACCACTACACTGGGGCCACGCTATTGACTGAGAATGAATGAAAGTTTTAGATACTGAATCTAACTGGCACAAGCATGATGTCAGAGAATATATTATACAAAATGCCATACACCGCTCCAGCCTCAACAGGAACAGTGGTAGGTTTCATCTGCCTAGAGTCTACAAGCAGATAGTCAACCTACTTAACCCTGGCAGAGTGAACAAGATGGTGGGTCGTCATCACAACGCTCTCACTAACGACCTTCAATTTTAGCTGTACGCACAATTTGAACTGCATCTATATGTTCCTCAAGATATCATCCGCAAACACTTTCGGCAAGAAATACCAACTAATAAAAATGCCCTCTAGAGAGTAGTAGCCTAAAATGTCGAATTATCGACTCATACCCATAGATTTTTGCCATTTATCACTGTTTCAAGTTTTGATAAAACTTCTTCAGTCATTTTGATAAAAATGAATGGATAAAGACATCTTGCTGAAAACTACAAAGGCCACTAGGGGGAGCTAACATAGTTGAATCCACCAAAAAATTGACTGGTGCTGTTGCATACCAGCATCAAATTCAATCAATCAATCAAGATTCATATGTCAGTTTTTTAGATGTCAAAGGAATACTTTTGGAAAAAATGTTATTTAAAAAAATTGCCTCTAAGCTACGCTGACGTAATAGTATGTACAAAAATTTACCAGTGTCAGTGCACTTTCACTATATACACAAGTGTTAAGTTTCGTTAAAACTTGTTTATTTACCATTATAACCGATAGGCAAGGAGTATTTTATCAAAAAGTACAGAGCAGCATACCCGCGTCATCATATATTCTAAAAACAGGTCCAAGAGATGATCATGATAATTTAAATATAAAGAAAAACTCTTCTCCCCCCAAAAAATACTACATGTAAGTTCCTGGTTGAAACCAAAATGGCCACCAGTGAGTGATGCAGAGGTCAAATTTGCCTGAAAACCAACTAGTGGCATCACACTGCTCCCATGTATCTCTGAGTCAATTTTCATCGAGGTCTGTCAGTGATGCCATCTGAAAGCGTTCTCCCCTTAAAAATACTGAAAAAGACCCAACCCCTAGCCCCGCAATAAGACAAATTGAAAAGAGGCACGTACCGTCCTGATGATGCCCTATAACCTAGTGCCAAACTTAATCAAAATTTGACCAGGACTTTTTGAGATACCGAGCAGACAACAGGACACCCGCACAGGACGAGAACAATACTTTATGCAACCACATGTGGGTTCATAAAAATAATTTCAATGAATAACCTCCAGTTTATACCTGTCTTCTAGACCTCCTCTACACGCAAACTCAAACTCCGCCTCTGTAGGTAGTCTTTTACCCGCCCACCGACAGTAATTGACAGCGTCATTCCAGGACACATGCAAAACAGGATGATCCATTCTTGAAAGAATAAAAATACAAAGTTCACACAATTTTCTGCAAAACTGCACACAGAATTCAACAATAGAAACTTTATTTGAAATGAATTTACATCCAAAGACTTCGCGATAAAAACTGAGTCTCACCTATCCTTGATGTTGGTGTCCGGACCTTCAGGGTGCCTCCAGTTTGCACCATTCACAGGCAGCCACCAGGGAGCAGCAGCTACCTACAAGCCAAGACAGTAACATTGCATTGTCACAACAACAGAATGCCTGCTTATAATTAAAACTGGTAACATAAAAACAAATAATATATGTACACAAGGTAATAACAACTCTGGTCAAGTAAGACGAATGACAACACCAGAGAGAATGTGACCAGACTTACAGAGCATGACACAGAAATATACTTTTAACACTGTTAAACATATCCTCAGAGTCAAATTAAAGAACTGTGGCCCCTTTACTGTGGAATCACTGTGCCACTGAAGTAGCTCCAAACTGGCTACAATAAAAATTCTTTAAAATTGACACAAAAATGATTAGTTACCACTGCCACATCTAGTTGTCAAAAGTATTGTTGCAAGTGTTCAAATGATTACCATGTGTTGGCGACACATGTAAAGCAGAAACCATGTAGTAAAGTAAACCTTACTTAAAACAGCTCTGTTCTGAGGTTAAAACTATCAAACTTACTTCCAAAATTTATTCATTTTAATTTCCAAAGCAAGTCAGAGCAGTTCCAAGATGGGCAAATGCTACTACATTCTGCATAAAATTAGGCATATTGAACTTATATGTTCCTAGGATACGGAACCAAATTGAATATCCCCCAACTTTAGGTCTTCTAAACAGAAAATCTTCCAAATGCCGAGCTACTTCTCCAAATTGAAAGCTTCATTTCAATGTCTTTTAGACTGACTTGGCAACTGGGGGCAGGAGTCAGTTGCTTGCAAGGTTGATATCAGAGTTTCACTTACTGCTTTGTCGATATCTTTTTTAACGTCGTTGCTTATAAAGGTTTCTAGGACGAAAGAATCACCAAACTTTTCTGCCTGTAAAGTAGCACGTATACTACTGATTAATTCATTAACATTTTAAGATATCAAACATAATCCTTGAATATAATTTTATTTCTTTTGTAAACATGCTAAGAAAAATTGAGTAAAGTTAACGTTATGTCTCAAAAATGATGTCAGAAATTTTTGCGCTTGGTACACAAAAACTATGCAATTTAAAGCAAAATACTAACCAGTGTATTCGAGACAAAACATAATGTTAGTAAAAATGGCTGGGTGTTATTTTGCTATAAATGTACCTTTCTTGCACATGAAAATTTGCCTTAAAAACATGGTCACGTGACAGTAGACCTAATTCATGCCGACAAGAGGCGCATTCCAAAACGAGGCTCGCTACGATAGCTCTGTTGGCTTATCGCATAGTTGCATTCCGTGTTGCTCGATTGGCTATACAAAATATACAGACAATCAACTGTCTGTTTTACAATCCCTGAGGACGTTTCTGAAGCGTTGTGTCATTGCCAAACACCGCGACGAAGGAAAATATTTCTGTGTAAAATATATAATGTTTCGAAAAGTTAGATCATATTTTGTCGCATCTCGGTTGCCGAGCATCATAGCAACGACCAGCGAATCTTTGGCCAGCCAGGCTGCATTTACATGATTATGAGATGAAACTTGAGGCATTTTGCTTTCCAAATGGACAGGAATCTCAATCCCTTGATTTTGGGGCCAAATATCAGCCCTATTCTCATCTCAAAGATATTGAAAAATCTTGCGAAATTCCCCCAACGAGGCCTAAAAATTCCCCTAGTGATTGAAAATTTCCCTCTGAATTTCAAATTACCTGTAACCACGCAGGTGACAATTTGAAAGAGCACAAATTGCTACTTGAGACAGAGCTTATGAGAGCTTGAAACAGGGTGAGGGGTGCTAATGATGGTGATCGGGAGGTAGATTTCCCCCTCACTCGGCGAAAAAATTTCCCCAGTCAATCACAGGCACCTTTCCCCTCGGATGAATGAGGCCCCTGAAGAAACATGATACATGTAACTATGCTTGCTCTGTCCAGTTTACTGAAATTGAGCTCTAAAACGAGGTTATGCTTTGGATGAACGAATTAGGTGTTTTAATTTATAATTCAACTTGGTCCAGATTGATATTTGAAACCTAACACATGAAATAGATGTAAGAATTATTAAAACCAAGAAAGAAAAATTAATAGTCAAATAATTTTTATTTTCAATTAGGAACCTGGTTTTTTATTTTAATAAAATATATATTTAATAACATCAATTATTCTTGCAGATCAATGACAAATCAACTGTTAGTCCTGATAGTCCCTACTTCACTACCAGGACCTTGGCTATGCTTTATTTTAATATTCTTGATCAACAAATTAAACCAGATGTGACTTGCACATGATAGCAAAGTGCAATGAGAAACCACAGTCGAATATATCTTCAGCTCTTCAAAAATAGGAGCAGATGACTTGGTTTGTGTAGAAAGCATTTTATGAACAATTTACAAGAACTTTCGTAACACGATTGCCGCAATTTGGTCATATTTACTTTTCATGTTTTGAATCTAGTTTTAAGAAAAAACTTATCCTTACCCTTTTGCCATACAACTCTTTGGCGCATTGATTTGTTCTCTAATGTATTTTTCTACATCTCTGTGGTTAATTATTGACACATTTATAAGATTTAATATCCAGATTGGACTCAAAAGACCAGTCATTTAACTCACGCAACGTCAACTTCCGCTTTGTTAATCGAAGTGAGCCTCGCTTTGAATTTTAATGTCTGCCGCATGAATTAGGTCTATAATAAAGACAGTTAGTAGTAAGAAGCATATTTTAGAATCCTCAATCTTCCTCCTTTCAGAAAATATTACTTTTAGTGGTTGACAAAGCATAGTTTTTTCAATATCTGACTTGGAGTAGAGGTCATTTATTAAGGTCCTAGTTAAGGCAATTTAATAAAAATACATCACCTCAGTCTTATAATCTGTGCAATTTGTGAACAACTCAAACTCGGCATTACTGACTTCATGAACATCTATGTAGAATCCATCTAGTGTAACTCTTCTGGATGGATTCTCTCCGTCAGCGATAATCTTTGGCTTGTCAGTACCCATAGTAAATGTTCCACCATGAATATGAACCATCTGATTGGTCCTTGGGTAATTTGACTTGGCATTGCTAGCTGAAACATACTTCTCCCAAGGTTTGTCTAAAGATTTCTTGCTGTCTGAAGCTGAAGTTACTTCATTGCTCTCAACTTCAACACTGACATCGTCGTCACTAATTTCCGTCTTTTCGGAGCACTGCTGGCCGCCATCTTCTGAGCATTGTTGGCTCTTGCGATTTGTCGAACAACCACAGGATTCTTGAGACGAAGGGGCTATCAAAGAGTAGATAATTAGTTTTATTTATTTTAAACATTTTGAGTGGTTTATAATTGCTAAACTACATCGAGACGTAATAAGTAAGTATTTGTAAAAACATGGGTCAAGTGAGTGCTGAAAGAAAGAAAAATTTTAGATGACACAAATATTTCACTTAAGGGAATTCTTCACCGATTGAGTTCACAATACGGTGGACTGATCAAATAGTATTTTTTCCAAACTAATAAAGGTTACAAAAGTTCTAGTCTACTATCAACATGGCTTAAACTCTTCAGATGTCAAAAAGAGACATTTGATAAAGCTTCAATAATTTACAACAATCGGCCTTTGAAACATACAAAAATTACAATTTTGTCAAGTATTTTTGTGAGAAATAAGTGAAGAATTAGTGTAATAATGAACACTAAAACATGGGCATCAAGCAGTTCTTAATTCAGGCTTTGATAACTACAGCCTTGGTACAAAGTTGTATACTAAATATACAGCTTTGCACTGATATGGGTAAAAAGTGGTAAGATAAAATCTGACACAAAATTAGTGTCATTAAAAACTACAGTCTTCCTTGCGTAAACTAAATTCTTTAACAGTGTTGGAAAAATGGCGTTCTACCATATGTCCATTATCCTGCTGGTAAAGTTGTGGAGCGATCTTTAGCGACAGGTTTTGGCGCCATGAAATATTGCTTCACCTCTGGGCCAGTTACTTTTTTCGCCGATTCTTCAATCAACTGTTCTTCTTTCATGAGGTTGCGTAAACGTCACAACAAATTATCGGAGCTGGTTTCACATCATAACTTTTTAGAGTTTTGATACCGAAAAACTGAATTTCAGAAGAAATTTTACTGCTGCCAAGCTGTCATCATCTCCTGAGAGTTGTTGCAAAAATTTAGGAAATGGTGCGTGCCCGTGACACGAGCATACTGTTTTCAAAACGACGACATACTTTTCATTGTTAGAAAAAGCGGAGAGTTACGCAAGGGAATGACAAATTATTGCATTGTTTTTCACTTAAATGGCTGTAACGCACCACAGGCGTCCTCAGCTTCTGATCGTACCCAATACACTATATATAATACTACAAGGTATGACACTCCCGACCAGAAATTCCACGGGTGCTTCACTTCAGCCATCCATATCTTCTAATACCATTCAGCATGTCATACTCCAGCAAGATCGCAACAAGTTTGCAATCAAAGCACAAAAATGTTCCCAAAAAGCTCACGCATCGAGCCTCCTTGGACGGTTCGAGGTCAAGGATGGTACGGCAATTGCCAATTTTTCACGGACTGTCACGACATCGATAACTCTACACTTAGCCAGACCATTTCGGTAAGCCGGTTAGGGGCTACAATGATTGCTTTCTGTACGCATTTCCTCCCATGTATTTTAAACTGGCAGTAGGCCAAATCTGGCTACCAATTTGGAGTTTTCACCTCATCAAAAAACATTCCACACTCTATCATATAAAAATGAGCTGACTTTCTTCAGTGATCCTTTCTGCTTCTACACACGTCTTTGATGCAGCATATCTACTAGAATTAAGGTGACGTTGGAGAAGAAGTCCAACCCCACTTTTTGGTCACCGTTAACTTTTTCACCGCGTGCGCGATAACCACAAAATATTTCAACCGAGTCACGTGAGTTAGCTAGGCTAAGGCTAGCGCGAGACTGAGCGAAGCGCGTGACCTGGCACATGACACTTGCAAAATAGCATGGGAAGATATCAGGTTGAATTTTGAGTTTTGTGTCCCTTGGACTTTTTGTTCGTTAAAAGGCGTGATTTCTCGTAACTTCCTCAAAATGGCATTTGGTGACATGGGCGCGCACCTTAGGGGGCTGAAGCCCCCCCACACATGGTCTATAGGTGGTGCACCACAGGGGGGGCTGAGGGGGCTTTAGCCCCCCACTTTTTTCAGTGCTGCGCCACCCATGTGTGAGAGGAACTCAAGCGAACGGCTGACAGATTTTCATGGATATGTTCAAGTTATGTTGACTAAATTGTATTCAGAATCATATGGTATGTGTTACTTTAATAATTATAACTTCATGCATGTTTTTGTTCGATTTTATGTGTTGTATTTTGAAATGCGTAACATTTTATAGGGACTACAGCCCCTGTATGCCTGCGGCATCCAGGGTGATGTACTTGCCTATAAAGCTAAGGACGCCTGTCGCCTGTGTAACAGGCAAGGCGAGTGTCAGTTGATTCCCAGATTTTGCATGCACCCCGTCCGGTCTTGAGCTTTATATGTTGATACAAGTTTCATGGCGATTTGACGAGCAGAACTACCCTGGCTATGTGCAATTTCGGGGTCTACGGAAGAAATACACGCAGTGGTACCTAGCTGTATTTTGACGACAGTCTTCATACAGCTAGCTGGCTGGCTAACTAAGAATTAAACAACCAAGCATGAACTGTTTTTAAAATTAGACTTGATAGTGATATGCCGATTTTTGTGCAATACGTCATGTTTTTAACTGACTCATCAACTCACTGTCACTGATGGTCGTCTCTATTTTCTCACTTTCCTCATTACATTTTACACAAACAAACAAGAAAATGCAGAACAAAACTTGTGAACTTCGCTTCATCATCTTAGTGCGACATCTGGTGGTCATGAGTTGACCAGAGACCTCTGTGGTGAGTTAGGTTAGGTGGCCATTATAGCGTCACGGACCGTGCCGACTCCTGGCGGGTGTGTGTGCGCCGACGAAGTACGCGAGGTGTTGACTACGGCCGCGATTTCAGTTTGTCAAATTCAAAATTGTGAAGTGTCTTTGCTTAAAATATTAAAACAAAAAACATGAGCAGTGCCATGGAAAATACACGTAGGCAAAATCTAGACTCGGTATATCAAGAAAAAACTTGGGCAGAAAAGGTAACAAAATTACCAGAATACATCATAAGCAAGAGTGTGACTCAGTAATCAGAGGTAAACGGGTGAAAATAGGTGATTGGAGGGTGAGCAGGTACAGAACATGTAGGATTTTGCCCAGGGAGGTCAGGGAAGTAATAAACATAAGACAGACCTGCTGAAGAAGAGGTTGGAGCAAAAACGGGGGCGGCCCTCAAAGGTTGGAGGGCCGGAAAGCTTTCTTTCCCCAATATTCCAGGTGTTAATATCAATTAATTAACAATTAATTATTAAAATTTCAGGGCGCAAACTTTGTTATAAAGTATTACAGAAAATTAACAGACTCTCATCCACCCAACCATCATGTTTCCCGCAGATCTTTGTTTCGAAACTGAATCCACACCGGCTTACGACATTCTCCATTCAAGCAGTGGGGCCTGTGCCCACTTACACGAAACCAGGGGGGCAGGGGGCAGGGCAGAGTATTAGCCCGTCAGACATTCGCACCCCTGAACTGCCAAATGGAATCTGGGAGAATTTTAGGGGGCCACCCGGCATGGCCGCCTTGGTTCCCCTCTAAATCCGCCACTGGAAACAGTCCCAAATATCGACTCATCACACTCCTCTCACACTCTCATGATAGCAAAATAAACCCTCGGTCGATTCTAATGAAACCAGTTACCTCAAAAACTCCGTTAGGAATTTTCGATTAGTCTTTTCGTTTGGTTTCTATGACAAATCAACTCGTAAAAGATAATGTATATTTTTGTAAAAAATTGAAGTCGTATTCATCTTTGTCACATTACGCAAAAAACTAGGCCTGTATATCAAAAATCCTAAGAGCTTTTGAGAATGATGACTAAATATTAAGTTTGGAAAGTTTCATCGATGTCCATCAAGCCGTTTTCGACTAGAACTGGTGTTCCTAAGTTCAAATAAAGTCGATTTGCCGAAGCCGAGAAAAAGCCGATTAAACTGAGACAATAGCGGATTTGCAGCGACGCCATATTGAAATTAGGTTAAAATGGTGCATTGTGGGTGCTGTGGTCAGGATTCCNATGCACCCCGTCCGGTCTTGAGCTTTATATGTTGATACAAGTTTCATGGCGATTTGACGAGCAGAACTACCCTGGCTGTGTGCAATTTCGGGGTCTACGGAAGAAATACACGCAGTGGTACCTAGCTGTATTTTGACGACAGTCTTCATACAGCTAGCTGGCTGGCTAAGAATTAGACAAACAACCAAGCATGAACTGTTTTTAAAATTAGACTTGTTAGTGATATGCCGATTTTTGTGCACTACGCCATGTTTTTAACTGACTCATCAACTCACTGTCACTGATGGTCGTCTCTATTTTCTCACTTTCCTCGTTACATTTTGCACAAACAAACAAGAAAATGCAGAACAAAACTTGTGAACTTCGCTTCATCATCTTAGTGCGACATCTGGTGGTCATGAGTTGACCAGAGACCTCTGTGGTGAGTTAGAGGGCCATTATAGCGTCACGGACCGTGCCGACTCCTAGCGGGCGTGTGTGCGCCAACGAAGCAAAGACGCTCTCTACCGCAACAGGGCACGATATAGGGTATAGTGAAAACGCGCATTTTAAAATGTGTCGATTATTGAGGGTGAAATCGACACATTTCGTTTCGCGACCAAAACCCGCGGAAACTTCCTAATCATGCCCGGAGTAACAAAAGTCCGCAAACCTCAGATCTCAGTCCCCGGCGTCCGCTCCGCTCCGCGAAAGAGAACGTACCCGTGCGCCCCCTGTCTTCAACTCAGTGCCCAGTACGGACGTGCGCCCCCTGTCTTCCACTCGGGCCAGGCTCCGACCCGACGGTTACCGTGATTCCGCACTCCGGCGCCGATAGTCATATACACATTTCTTTGAACTCGCAAAATTTTTCAACCCAACGTTTCTGAAAGCGACTCAAATGGCCAATAATCGACACATTTCTTGGGACTTTTTGCACATACGCAGGGACAGACCGGCCTGCATCGCTCCGGCCTCGGCACCGCAGACCCCGCAAACTGCCGGACTTGACAACGTGGACCGCCGGGACACTACTATAGGACTGTATCTCGCCGGTCTGACCATCGACCCCCTTGTATGCTTACCTTTGTTATATTTTCAAACGTGGAAACTCTTTCGCTGTGTTTACCGGTTATTAGCTGTGATTTTCTCGGAAATAAGAAAATTTTGCTCATTTACACAGGGTACAGACCGGCCTGCACCGCTCTGGCCTCCCCTTACAAAAATGAACTTAAGTTTTTCGCTGAAAACTTAAGTTTTTGGCGAAAAAACTTAAGTTTTTGGAAAAACTTAAGTTTTAGAGGAAAAACTTAAGTTCTTCCGAAAAACTTAAGTTTTTAAAACTTAAGTTTTCGTGAATGAAAACTTAAGTTTTTCAGACCAAAAACTTAAGTGTTTGGATGAAAACTTAAGTTCATTTTTGTAAGGGTAAGGCTGTTGCAACCCCTACAAATGTCCAGGAACTAAGACGCTACTTAGGGATGTAGAACCATTATGGGAAATATCTTCCAAATCTGTCTACATTGCTCCAGCCACTGTACAGGCTGTTGAAAGCTGATGTTCTTTGGTCTGAACAATGTGAGATTGCATTTTTGAAGTCTAAAGACTTATTGTCTAGTGACTTGTTATTAGTTCACTATGATTCCTCTAAGCCCATCATTTTGGCATGTGATGCGAGCCCCTATGGGCTGGGCTGTGTGCTATCGCATCAACTTCCTGACGGTACTGACAAGCCTATAGCTTATGGTAGTAGAACCTTGACTAAGGCAGAACAGAATTATGCCCATGGTGCTCCTGATCCAAGAAGGTCAGAGACAAATCAAACCTCCTGACCGCCATGGTTGGTGAAACTGATTGTATATAGTGTTAGGTTACAAGTTCATATGGTTTTACTTAGTTTTGTAAACAATAACATTTTGACTAGAGTATTTTATTATGAGGGGAAGAGTGTGGGATATTGCCATTCACATATGTATACACCGTAAGGTGGCGACACCTATTAGAGGAGAATAAAGTTAGTTGTTAGCTCAATGAAGTCTTGCTTCTTTGTTCTCCGACTTCGGTCGTTAAATACATCACACTCTATTCATGCATTCGCCGTTTTTACGAGGTGCTCATTTGCGGCAGCCGATCTACCCTCTCGCTGGTTCCCTGCGTGCTTAGCCCAGCCAGTATCACCTGACAGCTCGTGGATTTTGTAGAATTATCACCCTCGGGGCTTACGCCTCTCGGGCGATAATTCTCCAAAATCCACTCGGGCTCTAGATAACGGGGGATAACAACTTCGCCATGTAATAATCTATATTTATGTAATAAAATTCTAAGTTAAGGGCTAAAATGAGCCATCAGTGGAATAAAGTTACAAATAATCATTAAAATACTAGCTTTTACACTCTCAATTAGTTGAGTTTTGGATTAGAATTATTGAATTTGAAATATAGGTGCTTGCTCAAACTCTGAAGTTTCAGCTACGACAGGCGTACAACTGAAATCCGCCATGTTTACTATTTCAGGTCCTTGAATTCAGAGTTTTGAGATTGTTTTGGAAATTCCATCGCCAATTCACCACTCACGAAAACAGTTAATGGGATCTAGGAAAGATAAGGCTTCGAAGGTTTATGCAACACAAGACTGAGGGAGGTGCACGCAGATTTTATTTGGATTTTGGACGGTTGAAGTTGGGAGCCTCGGCTTGGCAAAGTTTAAGTGTCCACTGAACCTTTATGTTTTCTTATATATATATTATTGAGTGATGTCATTTGCGATAAACCCAAGCGCCTGTGATTTTCTGGTCCAAATTATGTCATAATAGTGGCAAACACGTTATCGCTGTCATTCGTATAAGAGACGGTCATTTGTGTGATTTGATCCGAACTGCAGTGCATCGGGATGACTGATGTCAAACACGATAAAAGTTGAATATATTATTTGTTTTGTGAGTTTTGTTTAGGATATTGTTTGATATGAGAGAAAATATATTTTGTCTTGTCCTTGGTAGTTATTTCCTGTATCTATTTTGGTGTTCAGTGATTTCGCCATGTTCCTCTCTGGGTATCCTGGAAAGAAAAGCTTCACGATGTACTAATCTGTATTTACACTTTGTAGTTCTATTTGTGTGTTATTCATTTTTTTCTATGTTTCAGGTTTTGTGGGCAGATCTGTCGTGAAGTGAAAATTTACTCGTGGACGTGACAGTGTTTGATATGCAGACCAACATGATAAAGGTCAACTTTGGGTTCACTGAGGTTAAAGGTGCGTAAAGACGAAGTTTTAGGGAAACCTGAACATGACCGCCGGGGATTGAAACTGCATATTGTCCGGCGGTCATGTTCAGTACCCGGCGGTCCTGTTTTGTGGTGAGGCGGTCATGTTTTTAGGTGCGTCAGTCCCATTTGATCCCCAGAGGTCCTGTTTTGGGTGAGTCAGTCCGATTTAGAGGACCGGCGGTCATGTTGTTTCTCACCCGTGTTATCTAAGCCCAGAAACCACTTCTCATTTCAATGCCCTCACATATTTATGTGTGTGCATTATTGGTGTCATTTCTGTCTAGGCGCCTGGAATCTGTGGCTTCATCCCCTAAACTCCTTGAAAGATCTTAAAACTCTGCCTTTCCATTTTAGGCAACCTAGTGGCCATTTTTATTATTACAAGTTAAGTTTTTAGCGTGTACTTCTTTATCCGCCAAACTGTTCGAAGGATCGTGAGGAATCGTAGCAAGTTGCGTTTCTGATGAAAAACCATGGCTGACATTGGTTTAACTTGTAATCGTAATAAACTGATATTAAGGTTACGTAGAATGTTAGAAAAATGTTCAAATTTAACCAACTAAAGAACTTCATATCGCAGAGATAAGTGATAAGATTCAAATGATTAACTTTCACACAAAATGCTTTATGCAGTTTTCCAAAACACAGTTGGAAATTGTTTTTAAATGTTCCACGTTTGTATGACGGGCTGTCAAAAATTTCATTTTAATGAACAATTAAAAAGTTGCGTAAAACAAAAACCTTTAAAAAGCTATGCAACAACATTTTTAAGATTTCATCTTGAATATTTATATTTAAGAAAAATGTTGTTGTTAATGCAGTGGTCTTGCAATTGGTGTACCTTCCTTTCTGGTGAATTTTACTGAAAAGACAAAGTCACATGTCCCAAATAATTCCAGATCAATAAAAAGTTAAAATCGAATGCAAACCTTGGCAGTTTTCTCTACAACAGAAAATTCAAACTCGACTTGAATTTAAAAACTCGTGTACATGTATTCAAAAGTCAATGTCTATACTGTGAGGAGTTAGTTTGTTAAGTCTTGAAATAAATGTATTGAGCTGGTATTAAAAGTCCAAAATTTCCCAATTAATCTCCCAATATTTCAAACTCGTTGCATAGGTTTTTTAACTCGACGCAAGTGAGTCGAACTCGTCATGGCAAAATTCAAACTCAGTGCAGTGACTAGTCAAAACAGGTAGTGGAGAACACAGACTATAGCTACCCTTCAGAACATCATGTCTCAGAAATGACTCATTGGATTCATTCATGTGGCATAATTTATGCGCTGTTCTCCAAGATGCTGCTAGGACTTGTTTTTGAAATTCTCGACTTTTGGATGAGGAGCTATCGAAAAATCGCTTGTATGGTTTTTATGAAAAAGTAAAAAAATGGACAAAATGGCATTAATCAAAAACGAAATAATTTAGAAAACTGTTACAGCGTTTTTGAGATCTTGTACATTCATACTAAACAAAATCTGGTCTTGTTATTGATACCATTGTTTTGCTATGTATATACTTTTTTTGCTAAATTTCACTAAAAATACAAGATGAGTAACAGATTGGTATGAAGTCCAAATTCAAATTGTACAAACTTTTTACTTTTGGAAAATGTATACTTTTCCACACTGAAAATCGGTAGTTGATGCTTAACTTTAATTAGCACTGTTGAACAAATTGACCTTCTTGGTTCATGAACCTGTATCATTAACTTCTGGCAGGTCGACGTCAAAGGAACTCCAAAAGTGGATGAAGCAATATACCACCAGCCGAGTCACTCATTGCTGGACCTGTGGACGTTGACTGCTGAGACTTAGCTGCCCAATCGTGGTACTCCACTTTGACACCAAGTGCTGCGGATGTTTTGGATGTCAGTGTGTCCTATTGAGCTCGATTGTGAACACACGTAGGACAACACTCGTCACAAATGGCAATGTGAAAATGCACGAAGAACTTATTTGTGTGATGCCATAATTGGCTCTGAATGCAGAACACAACACATCGAGTGAATAGGTCAAAGAAGCAACGAAATACCTGTATTAAATTGTAAAGGCTGTGGCTAGTAAGGTTTGAATGACAGACTTGGTGTGCAGTCTTCAATGGACTATTGGATGTATGCTCAAAATTCAGTGATCAGCCTATGAATTCACATGTCTTGTCTGTAGTCATGTTTTTCACACATGAAAAACATGTAAAATGGAAGTAGTTCTTATGCACATGCACGTAAAATTGTTCGATGATAATGATAAGAAAACTCTGGTTATGTGATTGCTATCACAAATTAATGCTTTCAGTAACACTAACCCCTTTCTCAGGAGTCTCATATATTTTTCTTGACCCACAGAGACACATTTTGGTGAAGACCATCTCTACTGTCCAGATGGGGCCCAGTCTGGCCTCCACAACAAAATAGATTCTAATAAATTCCATTTTATGTTTTAAATGTATTCAGTGGTATGTAATTTCTATTTTTATGTCCACTTTTAGTGTTTATTTTACACAACTCATTTCTAGTTTTATACCCAACACACCTCAGTATCTCATTGGTCAGTTATTTCTCCTTTGTTCAGTAATGCACGTTCTAGCTCAATCAGCCATCTACCTTGTCCCTTTCAAAACCTNAAGGCTTGGAATGGACAATTACAAAGAAAAATTTTGAGGTGATGTACCATTCCAAACAGGCTTGTGTGAGAGAAATGTGTTGTAACATTTTACTGAAATGAACACTTTTGCACAAATAAAGTCAAAATAATGGTAAAAAGAGGAGACTGGAAATCAGAAAAAAAGGAAATCGAAACCAAGAAAGTGGAAATCCTTGTAAGAGGAAAATTGTATGAACATGTGAGTAGAAGGCACGGAAAAACAAAAGGTATAGAAAACCTCCACAAAATGGCTGATGCACCAACTCCAAATGTGTGGCAAACTAACTGGATTGGTGTTATGTCGACCTTTTCAGTTATTGCTACTTGTGGGTGGCAACACACTGGAGTCCTAGGCTTCCACGTGTTCAATGCCACATGGTGTTCTGTGTTTAGTTACAGTAACTGTACATTATCTTGCCAACTTTGTTTTGATAATGAATTCTAATAAATTCAAAAGAAGAGTCCAAGGCAAATTTTGAGAAATGTGATTCATGAACAAAGTACAAGGCACTTCACAGTTTGCTCAGCAAGTATTTAAGTCATTTAAATCTTTAGATATTAACAAATAATTTAATAGCTTTTTCTCCGACCACACACACTATAACAAAGTCACAAAACCTGCTTTAATGTTCTGTTTAATGGAATACATCGCACCAAACCGTTTTTGTGTCAGATTTCATTTATCTGAGGTTTACCCAGACCATTCCAAAGCTGCACATTTAAAAAGCTTTGTACCAGGGCTACTGGTGACGCAACCATCTTCATGTGAAATCGCTCCAACCATCTTTGAAACTGTGCCAGTTGTTCCGGGGCCAGTTTCGTGAAGAATTTGTAACCAAGACTTTTTGTCTTTTTACTTTGGCTTTCAGGCAGTTCCGAGCAGGCTATGGATTTCTACCTTGGCTATGAATAGTAGACAGATTTTAGGAATTTTAACCTTAGCCTGGTTTCTTGAAATAATACAAGGTACCCGCAGACTGGTTTTTAAATAAAAGACAAAATAATCCTCCAGAAATAGCCCACTTCAGAGCTTACATATCACTGCTACTAGGTCTTGTCTTTGCGTACCCGCTCAGCCACGGCGGCTACAAATGCTGCTCCACGCCCACTGCCATCTTCAGCCAAGATTAAAGTACACTGAAAACGGTACACAAAAAACAATTTGATTGTCAAGTTAAATACGCCACATATTAACAGCTACAGCCTAAGTACAGTAAGTTTTAGAATTGTGTACATAAAAATTGTACATGACTGACAAGGTGCGTGTAAACTAATTATTAAAAGAAACGAAGGGTCAGCTATGGGTTACTAATACATGGGCAAAGGCAAATTAGGACCAGATGGCATCTATTATTAAGCAATACAAGAACATCCTCCAATACACTGATAAATAGTGATTAAGCAATACCACAAGAAAGTCTTGCAATAGCTAAATCAGCATTTCCTTTGCAAGTAACCGTAACAGGGGAGAGTTTTGTTCTTCATGGTTCAGTACTGCTAGAGATATGAAGTGCTTATCCTACCACAGACGTATAAAAAAGGTACTTTCCCGTGGATGAAATGTATCCTCGCAAATGCATAAAGTGTTTGTTCACAACAAGACACATGGATGTGAAAGCTGCCAGAATTGTCCTTATTTTCTCTCAGTGTTTGGAGATTCCTTTTTATACCAGCTTCTATGTCAGCTTTAAAACTCCGATAAAATATGAAATTTATGAGTTTAAAAATTTCTTTTGTACATTTTTAAACTCCAATGTAATTTGGTCAATGTCCACACCGATTATTTCAGTATTATTAATGGGAAATTACCTCAGATTGCATTGCTATTGTACGAGTATCTCAATGATGCTACCTGTCCTGGAAATATAACTCAAATAAAAACAGTATTTTTAGGACAAAAACGTACTCATTTTAATAATCTTTAACGGAATTTTGCGGTGTTTTTACTAAAAAGTGGTCTTTGCCCGACACCCTCGAGCACGAATCAACAACAGCGTACTGGACTCACCTTTGTTGCTGGTGCTAACTCTCCGATGACTTCCAACATGAGGTCATGAAGTTTAGGATGATAGGCGTATACAGAACCATCTATGGCCACAGTGGCTTTAGGTTTATTGATGTGGCGAAGAAGCACCGACGTGACTAAAATGGAAGTGATAGAAAAATGACATAATCAATGGCACAGTCTTATAAGTACATAACATTTACAAAAGTCACAAACGCCAACTCTTAGATTCAAGGTACACAAGATTTTGAGATCTAATTAAAAATAGTTACATTAGTGCTGTGGTTGGCAAGTCTTATGTACACGCTTGTGTTAATCATTATGCAGGCCTACTTAATGAAAAATTCAGGACATGATGCAGTGTTCGGATCTGAGGACGTTCTTACGACACTGCTGCTGTTTTATTGCGACAGATGCAGAAGTTAACAGTGCATGTGCGTCACCAGGGCATATAAAATTCTCAAATTTCTTCGAAACTGGCACAAGGAATTTGCATAGATAAAACATGCCTCAATAATTGTGCGTTCCTATGTTTGCTGGTTCTCACATTTAGCTTAAAAGTTCATCCCTTTTCCAGTCCTTGAGGACCTTGGGCACATAATGAAGGTAAAATTTAAACACTGCACATACGTGTGGATACTGAGGGCTTACTATTACCAGATATTAAAAACTACTTTCTAACCCAGTTCCCTAAAACAAAACAATGTTCGTTAACCCTTGACAACCCTCAAAAGTTTGGAGCATATTTTAAAATCTCCTTACCAAGTGTGCTAAAAAGCAAGCAAGACCTACACTTCAGCAGAGTTAATGACAACTACATGGAGAGACCACCTAAGGGCTGTTCCAATGAAATCTGTATGGGAGGCGGGGGAAGGCACCTTTTTTTCGAAACCACCACCCATATTTTTCTTTTATTTCTTCAGCCTGTCACCCGTAATTTTTTAAAAGTTTGAAATGCAACCACCCGTAATTTTTTTGTTCTTGTGATTGACTGCACAGGCGCTTGAGTTTATCTGTTCCTCAATCACCACTAACGTCATTCATTACTAAGAAAACATATGTTTCTTATATATGGTTATTAGCCATGGAGAAATTTGAGCACCTGTGGTTAAATGGTGTTATGGGCATGCCGATGAGGAGATCGGAGGGAGAGAAAAAGTCGGAGCTTTTCGCAAGTTGCATTTTTGTTTCAGTTTTTGATTCTGTGCGTATGGTTTATAAAATTTACTAAAATTACCCACCAACAAACATTTATGGCCCAATGAAACAACAACGACCTGTAAATTTTAATTTCTTTGAAGTACGACCACCAGCCATTTTGAATTTAAATCAAACGCGACTACCCATAAATTTTTATTTCAGTTGCCTTCCCCCCCTCCCACACAGATTTTGCTGGAACAGCCCTAACAAAAACCATGTCTCGATTTTCCATTTACAAGAGAGTCACAGTTTTAACTTGAATCTCGCTTTTATCTCTCAAGTGTTACGCCAGTGTGCATGACGGGGTGCAAAACAATGATTGCTTGAAATCAACAAAATGCACATTAGTACCCCCTTAAAGTGGCTATTTGTCACAAAAACAGATTTTTTCTTACAGATCACTTATCATTACCAAATTGGTATCAAAATAATCCTTACACAAAATAGGTGTCATTCGTGGCCTTAGAAAGTACAGTTCATTATAGCTAGAGAACAAGTTCTACAAGTTGTCTTGTCACTGCGTGTCATTTTATCCGTCAAGCATGGTCTTGAGGAATAACGAACTATAACTTCTTTGCTAGACCAAGAAACCTTTTGAGCTGATAAAAAGAATAATTTAATACACATTTTATAGCAGTAAATGGTTTATATCAAAATTTAATTTCTTTGACAGAATACAGGTTTATTCTTGATTTAAAATGTCACAAAAAGTTTCAATGGTGTGGCACCATCATGTGTTGACCTATTACAGTTAGTATGAGAAGCTTTCTGTGCATGAAGTTATGAGAAGCCATTGCTGCATCAAACTACCGACGCGCGGAAATGAAATCTCTTAGAAAATTAGGCTGGTCGAATGTGGTGTAGTTGGTACACAAGAGACTCAGTACACAAGAGTTAAAACACTAGTTAACAACAAAGGCACGTATACAGTAAAAAGACAGTCCAATCTTAACCAAAAGATAAGAGGAGGCAGTGTGGCCTGGTTGATAAGTGCCCGCTTTCTTTACTCGAGGTCGTGGGTTCAAGTCCCACCAGGTCACACTGCTAAACCCTTGAGCCAGGTTTCTAGCTCCTCAGCTCGGTTTTAACCATATATCAATAAAG